>PVIJ01006500.1:0-91559 GCA_004024925.1 Scalopus aquaticus | reverse complement strand
CCAAAGAAGAAAAGCAAATGGCCAACAGGTACATGAAAAAATGTTCAACATCACTTATAATCAAGGAAATGCAAATCAAAACCACTATGAGATACCACCTCACACCTGTGAGGATGGCGCACATTAAAAATACAGGCAACAACAAATGCTGGAAAGGATGTGGAGAAAAAGGAACTCTTCTACACTGCTGGTGGGAATGTGAACTGGTCAAACCACTATGGAAGGCTGTATGGCGATTCCTCAGACTGCTACACATGGAGCTTCCACACGACCCAGCAATCCCACTTTTGGGAATCTACCCAAAGGATACAAAAACACTAATCCGAAAGGATACATGCACCCATATTCATTGCAGCACTGTTCACAATAGCAAAGGTATGGAAGCAACCCAGATGTCCAAAAATAGATGATTGGATCCAGAAGATGTGGTACATATACACAATGGAATACTATTCAGCATGGAAAGAAGATAAACACATGCAATTTGCAGCGACATGGATGGAATTAGAGGGGATCATACTCAGCGAAATAAGCCAGCAAGAAAGAGAAAAATATCGAATGGTTTCACTTATAACAGGACTATGGGGAAACCAAATAGGAGAGAGACACTTGGGGGGTGGATAAAGGCATAAAATGGAGTAGAAAAGGACACAAGGGGGCCTCCCCGGTGGCGCAGCGGTTAAGCGCTGCGCTGTGGAGCTCTCGGCAGCGGCGACGCGAGTTCGAGGCCCGGCCGGGGAGAATCCCACATGGCGCGGCAGACCTCTCCTGCCTTGCCCGCTGCTCCCCTCAGCAGTGTATTTCTGATCTGCCTGTTCTGCTCCCCGCTCTGTCTCTGGTGAACCCTCTCGCCGCCCCACAGCTCTGGCTTGTACCCCAGCTTGTATGTATAAATAAAAAATAAATCTTTAAAAAAAATAAAATAAAATAAAAAAGAAAAAAAAAAAAGAAAAGGACACAAGGGACCACGGAGATGGATCACGGGTGAATTGGTGGTGGTTACCCAAGGGGAATACAAAATGTAAAAGACATAAATAACAATTAAAAAAAAAAAAGTGCTGCTGAGGGGAGCAGCGGGGAGGCAGGAGAGGTCTGCTGCGCCCTGTGGGAAGCTCCCTGGCCGGGGATCGAGCTCCTGCTGGAGTGGCTGCTGATAGCTTCATAGGCTGAGACTTAACCCCTTGGGCCACCAGGGAGGCCCCCGGCTCTTGTTTTTAAACAAAACAGCTTACAAAAACACTCCTGGCGAGTGTGACAAGCCTGGAGGAGCCAGGTGTCCCCTCTATGAATGCAGCCCGGTGCGCAACCACCCCAGGCAAGCGAGCCCCCCCCCCACGTCTGCGCGGATGCGCCACGGCTCGGTTTCCGAGCAAACATCAAGAGTCCCCCGTCTCATTTACGTCCGAGGCTGAGAATACGATTATCCCAAAAGATTTACCTTCTTCAAATTCACAAAACTTCGTAGACCAACAGGTCCCCTCTTTCCAACAAATCTGCAAGGAATGCCGGGAAGACACACAAAATGAACTAAAATTGAAAACAGATCATTACTTAGAATGAAAATTGGACTGCACGGCCATCTGCTCCAAAGCCTGGTCCTCCCCGAGGTGTCTCAGCCCCCCGCTATTCACAGTTCTGAGCCTCACACTCCCGACCTCCTCAGCTGGCAGCTGGCGCTGTCCAGAGGGGCCCTGGTTCACACCGCGCCATACACCGCACCTGCTGCTCCCACACCTGGGCTCGCCCCCACACAGCAAGACTCTCAGACCCAAAGATGCCGGACATTCTTCTGTGCAACGAGGCAGGAGGCGTCTGCGCCACGCTGGTAGCTGAGAGACCCAGAGACCCAACCTCCACTCTCGAACCAGAGCCCTCCCCCCACCAGCACGCCATCCCCCCAACTCCACAACATACGCACACACACACCACACACACAATACACACCACACACACAGCCATGCACACACACCCTACACATAGCCTACACAACACACACACACACACACACCCCCTACACACACCCTATACGCCATCCACACATCCATGTGCACACACCCTACACAGCACACCCCCCCACGCTCACACACACAATCTGCCCGGGGCCGAATCCGTCTGCCCCGCAAGTGTGTGTCTTCGCTGTGAAATCCCAGAGTCCGGCACAAGGAACCTTCCCAGGGGGTTTTATGGGTGTTTCTCAGCTTCCAGGCAGACGTCAAGCTCACACTGTGTGCCGCAGGCTGTGCCCTTGGGGACCCTTGCCTGGTCCACCAGAGAGATGATACGGCGGGTCTTACAGTTTGCAGGAAAGAGTAGGAAAGACCAGTTCTTAAGTTTCAACTGGTATTTTCTGCCGTGTAAGCCACATGGCAACAGATGAATCTGGAAATCAGAAAGTGAAGGCTCCCCACTGTCAGGCAACCGGACGACACCAGCCCCTTCCCGAGGCCCCAAAAGCTGCAACCCCGGCGGGTCTGGCCGTGTCCCCCTCACCCCCTACGACTCAGAAAAGCCATAACCTCAAACCTCAGTCAAGCCTGTTTGCTCTTACTTTTCTCACGGTTTGGTTTTATGGCCAAGTTGTATTAGGAAACAGCAGGCTGAGAAAACATCCCAGAACACCACGGGGGATGAACAGCAGCAGGACTTTTCACAGTGATGCTCAGAAACCAGGAGAGAAAATTACAGCTGGCCCTTGTTTCATGCAGTTGAGCAGGAGAAAATACACTTTGTTTGTAAAGTCTTTGTGAATAACACAATCAGAGGTAGTTACCAAAGTGTGACGAATGAAAACTGCAAAACGTGGCTCTAAGTACTGAGGATGGCAGGACAAACCGCCAGTCTGACACCATCCTGCAGGGCACACAGGGAAAGGAGAGTCCTGCAGCCCTCAGGGGCTTTTTTAGGCTTTTAACACTGTGTGTGCCGGTGCCCTTTCAATTTACCAGCCTTGGGGCCGGCCATTTTCTGTGCCACCGCCTGAGTGGTAGAAGCATTCAATAAAACACACACAACTCCTGAACTACTGGATATTAAAAAAACTGTAATATCTCTCCTAAAACACCTTACACTTTCACCAAAACAATGTGTAGAGCTTCTAGACTGAGGACGATCAAAGAAATAGCTCCTAACAGTTCCAGATAAATCCACCGTGGCGTGAAAAACCGGAGACGAGATGAACACGTATTAATACGTGAGCGGCCACCTGATACTGGTGACAAAAAAACATCCTAATACGTGAGCGGACCACACAGTGTTAAGCCTCTTTCTGCACCAGCTGTAGTGAGACAACCAGGCGCGGGCCAGGCAGGGGGGCGGGGGGCGGGGGGCGGGAGCTGCAGGCCTTCCGCCCCCCGTGAATCTTCACTCTTCCTGGGCTCTCTGGGGTTCTCTTGTGGTCTCTGCACTGGCCCCCACTGCCCTCTGCCCCACTGTCCTCTGCTGCCCCCTTACTCGCTCTGTCTCTAGGCCCAGGGGGGCCCACTCACGCGCACCCCACTCTCCAGGCGCCATCGGGCACGCGTGTAAGACCACAGGTGTGGATCACCGGTGCTCACGGCGGGAGGGCGGAAAAGTCCTGATCGCTCCATGGACCCCACAGTCCACTGACCCCACAGTCTTTCTAGAAAGCAACCGGGCCCAAGTATCGCGCTCAGTAAGCAGTCCGAGTCCCGGGCCCGACACCCCACTTCAGAACCCACGTCCCAAATAAACGCCATCTGTTCACTGGCGCCCACGACAACACTGTTCATACCTGCTGAAAGTGGGGGATGGTTAAGTCAGTGACACTGCAGCGGGGGACGGCTGAGCCCCGTCACCCGGACGCGCCCCACCTGTGTCCCGGTGGCGTCCAGGGCACGGCGCAGTGAGCGCAGACCCCCCGGCTGATTTCTGGCGCGGCCTCGGGATCCGCTTTGGCCGCAGACAACTCCTCTGCCACCCCCGTGAGCACTGGGAGAGGGCTCGCCGCTCTCCTCCCGCCTCACCCGGAGGAAGGCCCGCCCAGCAAGGGGCTGCCCTTCAGCCTGGGCCCCCGCACGACAGGTGGGGTCCGGCCCAGCCTGGCCCAGCCCGGGAGCTGCAGCCACGGGCAGCGCTTCCAGAACAAAGAGAAGCAAGCCTTCGTGGCCAGACGCCGGCCTTGCGGTGGTTTTCAACGATGGCAAGTTATAGAGTAACTACAGAAAACACCTTTGGGGAAAAAAAACAACTCATGAAAAAGCAGAATAGAACCAAAGCAGATAACGACACCAATGGAAAGGCAAGGCCCCAAAACTCACTTGGACCTAACAGTTTATCATTTCTTTTGGTCAGGGAAGTATGTACTCTTCTGTATGTTTCCTTCCCCTCTTTTTTTCTTTTTTGCATGTAAGAACTAGGGGTTGCAGGCCAGAGGTGCGGGGGGTAAGAGGGTTCACCAGAGACAGAGTGGGGAGCAGAACAGGTGAATCCACTGAAATCCACTGCTGAGGGGAGCAGCGAGAAGACAGGAGAGGTCTGCTGCGCCCTGTGGGTCAGCTCCCAGGCCAGGGATCCAACTCAGATCTTATCAGTGACAGCACTGAGACTTAACCCCTAGGGCACCAGGGAGGACCCTCTAAATTTTTTTTTCATTTGACCTTTTTATAAATGTATTTTTCAATAACGCCACACATATCACATTAATAACTGAGCTAATTCTATCCAATGCACTTTTTTCCTGGTAGAAATGACGTGGGGATAAGCAAACATGCCGGCAAAAGTGCACGAGGGCAAGGCCCGGGAATGTATGAACTTGGGGTCCTCAACACGGGCGTCAGACTCGGAGGAGGAGTGAAAACGGCCAAACCACCGGCTGCTATCCCAGGAGGGGACACTTCCAAATCCCATACATGGCGCAAAGCAACAGCGGTCTGGAAATAAAGTTGCTACCTGTGAATTTATCTTTATGACCCACATTTGAAGTTCCATTAACTCTGTAAGATTCAAGAATCATAAAAGTGTTCATCTTAGGGCCTCCCCGGTGGCACAGCGGTTAAGCGCTGCTCTGTGGAGCTGTCGGCAGTGGAGATGCGAGTTCGACGCCCGGCCGGGGAGAATCCCGCATGGTGCGGCAGACCTCTCCTGCCTCGCCCGCTGCTCCCCTCAGCAGTGTATTTCTGATCTACCTGTTCTGCTCCCCACTCTGTCTCTGGTGAACCCTCTCGCCGCCCCACGCCTCTGGCCTGTACCCCAGCTTGTATGTATAAATAAAAAATAAATCTTTAAAAAAAAAAAAGTGTTCATCTTAATAAGCAATCTCGCTGGTGGAAATTTCTCCTAAATTCAACAACAAAAAATTAGCACAAGCTATTAGCATGAAGATCCTTGTTATTACCCACAAGGAATCAAATGTATGCATTTTCAATCATTAAGAGGTGCTTACAGTATGGCAATTATAAGGGGACACATTAAAACATTAAGACACCGGGCCTCCCTGGTGGCACAGGGGTTAAGTCTCAGGCTATCACCGCTGTGGCCTGAGTTCGATCCCAGGCCAGGGAGCTTCCCACAGGGCGCAGCAGAACTCTCCCGCCTCCCGCTGTTCCTCTCTGCAGTCGATTTCAGTGGAGCCACCTGTTCTGCTCCCCACTCTGTCTCTGGTGAATCCTCTCAACCCCCCCCACACACACCTCTGGCCTACACCCCAGTTCTTCTGTGCATAAATAAATAAATCTTTTTTAAAAAACAACACTAAGGCACTGCGGAGCAGCAGGGAGAGATCTGGAGCACGGACAAGAGCAACTATGAAGATGAGTCTGCGTGCAAACGCAGGACATATAAAAAATTGCAGCTGGAGGGCCTCCCCGGTGGCGCAGCAGTTAAGCGCTGCGCTGTGGAGCTGTCGGCAGCGGCGACGCGAGTTCGATACCCGGCCTGGGAGAATCCCACATGGCGCAGCAGACCTCTCCTGCCTTGCCCACTGCTCCCCTCAGCAGTGTATTTCCATCTATCTGCCTGTTCTGCTCCCCACTCTGTCTCTGGTGAACCCTCTCGCCGCCCCACGCCTCTGGCCTGTACCCCAGCTTGTATGTATAAATAAATAAATCTTAAAAAAATAATAAAAAAAAAATTGCAGCTGGAAATAGATTTGTGGGTAGACCAAAGTATTTAAGTGTGTTATTACAGGGAGGAGAAAGGGCGAATGCCTGGATTTACCAACAAGCCAAGTCTCAGCTCAGAACCCCGGGGGGGGGAAGGCACTGGGGTTTCTTTGGCAGTCTAAACGAAGCTCTTCCCCATGAAGGCGACTTTTGATTTGTAAATGGAGTGCATTAAGCCCACAGTCCTAGTTTTTGATAACTTGAGGTCGTTCCTAGCTGGTGGACACAGCTCCTGACTTAAAGGTGAGCCGTGCTGGGGAGAGGCGGGGTGCCCTGCCCCGCCCCGAGGTGCCACAGAGCCACGATTGCTGCGAGCAGCTGGGCCCAGCGCGGCTGCAGTGTCTGCCCTGGACTCGCATGCAGACTGGACAACGGCCCCACACTCGGGGGGGTCGTCGTTCCCAGGGTGCCATGGAGCCACAGCACTCACCGCAGCAGGACCTGCACCTCGGCCGTTCTGCAGAGCCAGTCTACCGCGCGGCAGCCGCGGCCGCAGGGATCAGAGAGCTAATCCACTTAAAGCACTTGACAAAGCACTTGCACGCGGCAGGAAGGAAACCCAAGCCAGCCGCGTCGGGCCGGGCTGGGCACCACGCTTGCTCTGTCCCGGCCCAAAACTTCTCACTGCCCATCTGGACCCCCGCCCCTGGCCCCTGGGCAGACTCAGGGGCTGAGTCTCCCCGGAACAGGCTGGGGACCACCTAGAACCGCGCAGTCCCAAAGAAACATAGCTGGCCACAGCGCCAGTCCGTCACCCTCAGTTTCGTGGCAGGCACACTTGACAGTGAAACAGATGGACGGGATGAATTTCAGTAACTGGTGCTACTTACTTGAACAGAGCTCAAATTTGACAGGTCACCAACTTTAAAAAATGAGACCTGATGCTACACTTTTTTTTCACGAAGTCTTCGAAAGTCTAGGGTGCGCCGATACCCCGCACGTCCCCCCACCCCGCCCCGGTCACCTCAAATGCCAGAGGCCGCCTGTGGCCAGCAGCATGAGAACCCCCATCCAGGCGAGGACACCCCCACCTTCAAAGACATCACAGGCACTTACTCCACAAACCAGTGGACAGATGTGGGGAGAAGCGGGAGGAGGAAGAAGGCAGGTCCCAGAGAGCCGCACGGACTTGGGGTCCCGCATTCCGGGTGGGAGCAGCGGGCTGGGGACAGGTCGGGCCCCAGAGCTTCCGGTACTGGCCGAGGGACCTCCGCAGAGCAGCCCTTACCTGGACCCTCCAAGGCAACACCATCTCTCTCGTGAGAGTGACGAGTTTGAAGGTGGTGGGGGGAAAGGGGCTTCCAGGCTCCTTGGGCGTGGGGGAGCTGGCGCCGGGAAGACCGAGCGAAGGAACTGGGGTAACAGCATTCAGAGGAGAAGCTCGGACACAGACCCGCCGCCACAGGTAAACACCCCAGAAATGCAAGGTCAGGGGTGGGGAGCAGCTGAGGAGGCTGCAGCCACACTTCTAAGTCCTCCGTGGTCACCCTCTTTGCCTGCCTGCCTTCTTCCTGGCAGCTGTGCAGCCTCTGTGTTCCCCTAAGACAGGTTACCGTCTCCCCCTTCCTGGAAGGATGAGGTCCCCCCAGCGCCCCCAATTTAAGCATAAATTTATTGCTAACTGAATGAACATTCCTCTTCACTGTCCTACAAATACATAAAAGTAGCCTGTTTCTATCCTAAAATGTTCCCTGAAAGCTGATTTCTTAACAAATTCCTGGTATTTTATTTTAAACTTGCCCCATTCTTTTTTTTTTTTTAGACAGAGTGGGGAGCAGAACAGGCAGACTGATGGAAATACACTGCTGAGGGGAGCAGCAGGCAGTGGGCGAGGCAGGAGAGGCCTGCCCCGCCATGTGGGAATCTCCCCGGCCGGGCATCGAACCCGCATTGCCACTGCCGACAGCTCCACAGCGCAGTGCTCAACCGCTGCGCCACCGGAGAGGCCCTTGCCCCGTTCTTTGCTCCCCTCTCCGCCAAAAGCCAATCATTAAAAATAAAGTTAATTTGGTCTGCTATTGGGAACATTAAACCTTTACTCAAAAATCCAAGTGATTATATTCTCTAACTCACATGCTGAGTTTCTTTAATGACAAGAAACATGTCTTCTCCATTCCAGCCACCTTCTAAATCCAATTTTTTTCTAGAAATTATTCTATATATAATGTCCCCTGAGATTACACGTGTTGCACAAAGTCAAATTTAAAAAAAGAACAGGTCCTCACTAAAGTGAATTCAGCTTTACTACACATCTGTCTACGACAAGGCCTCGTGGAGGCTTTTATAAATAATTTTTTATTGAGGTAACTATGCATTACAACATTATATAAATTTTGGCCTATGGCTTTATAATCAGGATGTGTATATACTACACAAAGTTCAACACTAAAAGTCTAAGTCTATCCTTCACCATACAGTTGACACATTTTGCCCAATTTACCTCCCCCTCCCCTTCTGGTAACCACTAATTAGGTCTCAGAACCTAAATCTTGCTTTATTTAGTTCATTCTTGTTTGGTTTCTCTGTGTACCACATATGAGTGAAATCATACAGTGTTTGTCTTTCTCTGTCTTATTTCACTATGAACAATACGCTTCAGGTGCACTGATGCCGCACATGGCAGGATTTCATCTTTTTGACAGCTGAGTAGTATTCCGTTGTGTACAGTTACATCTTCTTTATCCATCTGTCCGTCAATGGGCACTTAGGTTTCTGGCTCTTACCTATTGTAAATAATGTGGCAATAGAAACAGAGGTACATCTAACTCCTGAAATAGCATTTTTGGGTTTTTCATGTAAATACTCAGAAGTGGGATAACTAGATCATAAGGAATTTTTGTTTTTAAGTTCTGAAGGCTTTCCAGGGAGACTTTTTTTTTTTTTTTTGAGATTTATATATTGCATAGAACGGGTGTAAGCCAGAGATACGGGGTGAGAGGATACGAGGATACACCAGAGACAGAGTTGGGAGCAGAATAGGCAGCTCGACTGAAACACTGTTGAGGTCTGCTGCACCCTGTGGGTCAGCTCCCTGGCCAGGGATCGAACTCAGGCTGCTACGGTGACAGCGCTGAAACCCAACCCCTAGGCCACAGGGAGGCCCCTCTTCTGGGAGCCTTTGAAACACCAGCATATCCTAGATTTCAACTGCTCTCCTTGGCCTATGAATGAGGAAAAATAATGATGCAAAACAAGAATCAGCTGGCAGAGGAAGCGTCATCAGTCGGGGGGCAGCTGAGTCTCTGCCCACGTGCTGGGGCCCGGGCCTACATCTCCCATCTGGGGCCTGAGTGTTTCCACCTGAACACACAGGCAGTGACTAACTTACCAGAATCTTCTGAAAGAAAACAATTTATCCTGAAAGAGAGCAGGGAGCAAGGGAGGAGGAGGAAACTCTGGCTAACTCAGCAGCTGTGAACAGGCCACCCAAAGTGCCCGCGCTGCCCAGGGGGGCAGGGGGGAGAGGCCACTGGCCTCATCCACCTCGTGGAAAACAAACCTCATTTTGAAAACTACCCACCAGCTGCTCCGCAACAGTAGACCAGCCCTCCCAGCCTTTATTTTTAGATGCCTCTTAAGTAAAACAATAATTTTCTAAAGAATAAGATCAGAAGGTGGCATTTCGTTATTCTGGTGTTTTTAACTCAATTCACATCAATTATGCTTTTTTTCCTCTTAAGTTGCAGAACCGTATAGTATTCCATAAGCAATCCACTGCCTTTGAATCAAAGAATTTACAGGACCTTTTCAAATGAACATCAGTGGATTGTGCAGTTTTAAAATCTGTACATTATGATAACCCCCAGATTTGATCACAAAGAGTCTCAAAGTCAGCTCCATTTCTCAAGTGACAACTTGGAAGCTTGGGTATATGTAAAATAATGTATCTCTTCGTCATCTCAAGCACATTATTTCACAAAATAATAATGAGAAAGAAGACACTTAATAGAGGACTTCATCAGCAGAAGCAAATCTTACTTGCTTGCTGGAGTCTTCGATGAAACCCCACCACTGGGGCCTCCCAGGTGGCGCAGCAGTTAAGCGCTGCGCTGCGGAGCTGTCAGCAGTGGCGACGCAAGTTCGACACCCAGCCGGGGAGATTCCCACAGGGCAGGCAGACCTCTCCTGCCTCGCCCGCTGCCCCCCTCAGCAGTGTATTTCCGTCGATCTGCCTGTTCTGCTCCCCACTCTGTCTCTGGTGAACCCTCTCGCCACCCCACGGCTCTGGCCTGTACCCCAGCTTGTATGAATAAATAAATAAATCTTTAAAAAAAAAAAAAAGAAAGAAACACCACCAGTGACCTAAAAAAGACAGGTCCTTTGTGACCCCAAGAGAGACACCAGCCTCTGCCATGGGCACGGAGTCCCACAGTGCAACGCCCATGCCCCAGAATGGCCTCAGCACCCCAGAGGAGGGCACCGGGGGCAGAAAGCACCCCTGGCCTGTGGGGCCGCTCTCAGCCCTGACCTACTTCCTGCCCGGCCCTGCCTGCACCTTCAGACAGCAGGCCAGAGAGCACCACGTCGGGGCGGGAGCGAGGGCCGGGCGGCCAGAACAGCAACTGTCACATGTCAGTGTCCCATCGACAGGAAAGCAGAGGAGAGATTCGCAAAACAATCCTGGGTTTGACTTGGGAAACCACTCGCTTTCCCGTCTCCATTTCAGACACTGAGGCCAGGGACTGCCTTCCACTTGTCCGGGACGCATTTTTTAGACACACTTTAAGGAGGAAAAAGAAAACCTTACTTTCATTAAAGACATTAATCGGACACCTCGGTCGCCAAAGCCCCAAGCATCTGCTGAGCACCTACTCTGCAGCAGGACAAAGACCCCAAAGTTAGATAATCCATAAACCCATCCTCCAAGAGCGCACCACTCGGGGGGAGAGAAGGACCGAGAATCACGTGATGCTGACAGAGGTGACAGGACAGTCCCAAAGCAGAGGGGCAGGGACGCCTTGGGGGGCAGCCCCAGGAGAGGAGCCAGAGGAGGTGATAGATGCCCCCCACATCTGTGCTGTACTCTTGGGGGTGCAGGAGTGTGGCAGGGTGGCCACCAGCGTAGCCAGCGTAGCCAAGGGGCAAGTCAACGGGACACAGCTCGGGGTGGCGAGCAAGGAGGCCTGCCCAGGGCTGCCCCGAGAAGGCGGCTTTCAGGAGCCGTCGGGACAGAGGGACGCAGGGGGAGCATGAGCCTGGGGAGGCCACTCCTGGGGCTGTCTGGGCACCCATGCGTCTGTCTGACGCAGACCTGGGCACCGCCGGGCAGAGGTCTGCGAAATCAGGGCGTTATTTGCAGAGAACCCTCCCCTTGCACTGCAGCGGGTGCGTGGGAATACATAATTTCTAACCAAATCACATTCATGACCGTGAAATCTGCCTTAGTCCCTTTTCCTTGAGAACCACAGTGAGGACAAGAGCCGCTCTGGAGACCTGAGGTGCAGGACACCTGTCTCGCGCTGCGGGTCTGGTGAGGACAGGGTCTGGGAAGGGCAGCTGGCCCCTGCCGCCTTCCATCTCGTCACAACGCCCCAGCAGGATCGCGGCCACTCTCCCTCTTTAACACTCTGTGGGCCGCTCACGTATTAGCACGTGTTTTTGTCACCAGGATCAGGTGGCCGCTCACGTATTAATACGTGTCCATCTAGTCTCCGGTTTTTCACGCCACGGTGGGTTTATTTGGAACTATTAGGAGCTATTTCTTTGATCGTCCTCAGTCTAGAAGCTTGACACATTGTTTTGATGAAAGTGTAAGGTGTTTTATGAGAGATATTACAGTTTTTTTTAATATCCAGTATTTCAGGAGTTGTGTGTATTTTACTGAATGCTTCTACCATTCATGCGGTGGCACAGAAAATGGTCGGCCCCAAGGGCTGGGAAATTTAAAGGGCACCGGCACACAAAATGTTAACATGCGACACAAGAGAAAATAATGCTGAATGCAAAAGGAAATAAGTGCAGGAAAGAAGGATACACATTCTAATAATGCCTCTAACCCTGCAGAACAATTCTGTTCTCAGTCCAACCCCCCAAAGTTCCTGCCTCTTAGCCCTTCTGTGTCAGTTCCTAGATCTGGAAGATGAGGGGTGAAATGACCCCTTCTGGATGTATCTCGGGACAACAGAACATTAAGAATCAGAGAATCGGTGATTCCAGGAAGAAGCTCAGAGATGGAAACCTCTCCTCAAGGAACAAGCTGTGTTATGAACAGTGCCGCTGTCTGTCTGGTGGTTGTTGTCATTACACACAGTCATTAGCAAGGTGTTATTTTCCCTAAGCATCACACCTCCTGTTAGAGAATAAATAACAAATCCCAAACCAGGCTGGGTTCTCGACCCTCACCATTTCAGAAATGCATTTGTTCACTGATTCTATAAATACTTTTCTTAAAAATCAACTTCATTCCATTCTCCACAACAGGGAGATAGTGACAGTACCAATTTTAGAGGGTTGATGAAAGACTTAATGACCTCACCTAAGTTGCTGAGGACACAGGGAGAATCAGCACCAGAAAGAGAAAGCCCCGTCTACTGTATAAGGTGGAGATTCTGCCTCTGACCCAACCCATGTGACATGTGCTTCCTCTGGAGAAGCCCGTAACCCAGGTGAGGAGGCAGGGAGGCGAACACACATGATGGCCAATGCAGGTGTATGGGGTGACAGGTGTATGGGGAATGGCAGTGGGGTGTGGGAAGGGGAGGCTTTGCTGTCAGGTGGAGGAAGAAGATCCAAATAGACAGCAGCTGGGGAGGTCACTCCAGTCAGAACTTAACAAAGGGGGGATTACACCCCACCTAAGGTTGAGGCACCCACAGAGCGGGGAAGAGGGACAGACAGGACTGAGAAGGCAGTCAGGGGAAAGCCTGAGGGCACAGGCAGTATGAACACACAAGAGTTTTTCAAGCTCTTTGGACTCTAGAAGGGAGAAGAAAAAGACGACTCAGCTTTGGGGGGATGGTCCCTATGGATTATTGTCACCATCTTTGTTGTCAAAACTACTTTACCATGTTCCGAACTGTAGAAAATTGATAAGGATTATTTTTGCCAACTGACATGAAAATTAGTTGCGTCCAGTGGAAAGTCACCAATTACCGACCAGTTCAGCACCTACTTGTAAAGCTGTCAATTCAGTTCCCTGCTGATCCTCTGCTTACCTACACCTGGGCTCTGAACTCTCCTCTTACCTGATTATAACACCTTACTGGTTCTTCATTAATGAAGGAATTAAAGGAAATCTCTGACACAAGGTCACTTCTGAAAAATGAAAATAAAAACTCTTTGAAAGAGTAGATCAATAAGAATCTCGGCTGTAGGTTTGGCATCTATGGCAACTATTCTGTTGAGTATGTTCCATCTATCCCCATTTTTTTGAGGATTTTTACCATAAATCGATGTTGAGTCTAATCAAACGTTTACACTGCATCTACCAATATGATCATAAGATTTTTGCCTTTCTTTTTGTTGATGTGGTGAATGACTCCAAGAGATTTTTGGATCTTGAACCATCCTTGCATCCCTGAATAAATCCCACTTGGTTGTGGCACATGATCCTTTCAATACACTGTTGAATTTGGTTTGCTAAGATTTTCTGCACTTATGTTCCTGAGGGATGTTAGTCTGTGGTTCTCTTTCGTTGTGATAGCTTTGTCTGCTTTTGGTATAGAGCGAAGCTGGGCTCATAACAACACTACCTCAATGAAAATAAGAATCTATGAAAGTCAGCCTTTGCTGCTCTTGACAGCTCAACAGGCAGTGGGGTGGGAGGGGAAGGAGCTAACTAAAGACAAGACAGAGACCCACACACCAAGGCTCTGAGGTCTGAAGGGTTTATTACTGGAGTCTGGAGGGAGAGGGGAGAGTGAGAGTAAGTCTCAGCAGCTAACTCAAACAGATGGCAGGGTCTCTAAGACAGAAACGACAGAAGCGGCAGATTTTGTGGCAAGTTCAATTTGAGAGGAAGAGTTTGCCATGTAGCTCTGAGACCCAGCCAGAGAGAAGCACAAGACGAGCCAAACTGTTTGGAGCCACACAGAGAGATCAGGATTGGAGGTGAGAATCCAACAGACCCACTTACACAGCGACATCTAATCGACACTCTGCAGGGTCTGGTTCCAGATAAAGCTCGTAAATGGCACCCAGACACCACAGCTCTGAGTGGAAAAGCAGAAGCCCGCGCGTCAATGCAGTGAGAAAGTACGGCCACTGCCTCGATGAGTCTGAGGACAGCGGGGGAGGGGTCAAAATTACATGGCTCAATGATTCTCAGAATGCAAAAGGCCCCAGGGCACCCGCTTCCTCTGGGAGCACCCTAGAGATGCAAGTATCAGACGGTCACACTCCTGGGCAGAATAGAGAGAAAATATAGAGAGGAAGAAATACAAAACTTGCAACCAGAGGGGTGGGGGACAGAGAGAGGCCCTAAGAGGGCGGGAAGAACACAAGGGCTGGGCTCAGGTGCCGTGGTGGCGGGGAGAACCCCGGGACCACACCTGAGCGGGGAGAGCAAATACTGTGGGAAAAGGACCAGCGATGTAAGGGGAAAAAGTACTTTGTCTAAAAATAAACTTTCGAAGGATGCAAATTCTCACACCCCACCCCAGACCTGCTGGATCAGAAGCTGGGGTAGCCAGGGTTCAAGGGTTCCAAGCTCCCTAGACTTGAGGTCTACTGCCTCGGCAAAGGCCCCGCTTGCTTGCAGGGAATGGAGCATGAAAGCGTGAGCTCTTGGGGGCGGAGCTCCCAGGGCCTGCAGAAATGAGTGTGTATCAAGTGTGCACGAAGCTCAACCACAGGCCTGAGGGACTTTGCTGATTTTCAACAAGGAGAAACTGTCCTTGGGAGCGACAACTTGTTAAGCTTTGCAGATACAGCCACTGGCCCCCCGTAAAGCCCCCAAATTTAGGAGGACAGTTCAGCACTAAAAGCTCTGCCACCCCCACCAGCGATGCCTTTCTCCTTCTCCCAGCAGACACCACCCTGTTGAGCACACAGGACACCCCCAAGAGCACACAGGACGGCAGCGGGGGTTCTGTGCGCCGGAGTGAGCAGTGGATTCCTCTGTCAGGAGATCACCAGGCTGGGGCAGAACCCTAAGTCAGTTGCACTGGGCACCTTCAGGAACTCAGTCGAGTCACCCACGTACCAAATTTGCAGAGATGGAGCCACCAAGGGCCCTAACGTGTTGTTTTTCTTCAACAGCCAAGCCCTGAAAGCAAGGCAAACAAAAGCTGGATGGGCGAGCAGAACAAAACCCAGCCACGCAATAGAGCAGCAACAGGAAAAGGGGAAAGGAAATTAAAACAATGTTAATAAGCCACTTAGAACTCAGCTGAGAGCACAGCACCCCAGCCCACAGAAAGGTACCCCGTAACTATCACCTTCCCTCCGCCGCTCCAGCCTCCTCCAAAGGCATTGCATCATATCCTTCCATTCAGAATTATAAATAATCCAGAGGTTATTTTCATGTCAGTGTGCGTGCCATCCGCGGCCAGGGCCCGGCGGCTCTTCGGGGTGTCCCTCTGCCCTCGTCCTGCACACGTCCAGCCAGACCTGCATCCTTTGGAGGTCGTCTCCCCCCGCCCCTCGAAGGGGTCTCATGACCTCCTGGCCCGCACGCGGGATTTAACCAGTTCTTGGCTGTAACAAACCGTGCTGGAGATCACACGGCACACAGCGGCCTTCCTGACGGTTTACAAGCCCTCCCTTTCTTCTAACATTTCCTCCCGCTGGGAGGTTGTTTTGAAGATCAAAGAGTTAATGTTGGTCAAATACTTGAGGCTTCTCAGATGAGGTGCAGGTCTCCCCCTCTCTGAGAGGGGGGCATTCCAGCGAAACCCTTTGTCAACTGAACATGGCCCGAAGTGGTAGAGCAGTTACAACTCACTCATATGGAAAAAACTGAGTTTTTTCAGGCCTAAAAAACCACATACCGAAGCTTACCAAATACCACAAAAGCCTAGAACAACAATACTCACATTAGGTAAAAGCAGAACTGTGGTGTGCATGGAATCTGTATAAAGCAGTGCCCAGGAAGGACTGAGGGGAGAGGGGTTGGGTTTGCTGCTCAGGGTGTGGCTCCCCCAAAACCAAGATAGAACTCCACTTTCACTTTTCACCTTGTGTCCTAAAAACAAAAGTCCTCTTCAGATTTCTCTTGGTTAGCAGGCGAAACAGGTAGTAACATGGGTCTTTCGTAAAGTGAAGTGGTGTAATGCAAACTTTTGAAAAGCAGGGAAAACCTGCAAACACTGCCATTCAAGCACCTGAGGGAACCAGCCTGGAGGTGCTGAGGGGGGCTACTCCTGGACTTCAAAGAAGAAAATCAAGGCTGCTAAAAGGGCTCCTTTGTGAAGGTCTCTAGCTCTGCACGCTTGCCCAAGGCAGGCGGTTATTCTGACTCTTTAATTACTTGGATGTCAACGTCAGAAAGACAAGGACCTGTCACCGGCCCTTGTTCTGCGGGCGCACCCTAGGAAAGGGGTCCTCTGCTCTGCACCCCTCCAAGTGCCCTCCTCCCCACTTCCCTCCTGCCTGCCCTGGCAACTCAATCTCCTCCCCACCCAGATGAGGGGCCACATGGCAGCTGCCAGCCAACGGGTTTGCTTTGAGCCAACAAACCAAAAAAAAAAAAAAAATTAATAAAAAAGGTCAGAGACAAAGCTGTATGTGTATGTTGGCACGCATGTGAATTCAGGCTGCTAGGAAAAAAATGTCACACACAAAGAGGACATTCATGACACGCAGCTCCTGCAGTATATAAATAGCCATCTTGCCCCAAGGCACTGCGTGCGGGCCCCAGTGCACTCGCCATCAGCACCCAGCCAGTCAGTACTACCCACCCGCCCCATCTAGTACGCAAAGAAGCTGAGACCCCAAAAGGCCAGGCGGTTTGCCCCTAATCGCGCAGTTAAAAGACAGGAGAGCGGAAGTTCGATCCCAGCTGAGTTTTGAAGTCCCAAGCCTGGTTCCCCAGCCCAGCACCCCGAGCCCCCAGCCCAGAACCCCCAGCCAGGGCAAGCGGCAGCCCTTGCCACACACCCCCCAGACCACGAAGCCTCGACTGGGGTCAGGCAGGGAAAGCCAAGTTGAATGAGTAAGGGGAGACCGAGGCCTTATTTTACGCATTCATTTTCACCTTCCCTCTAACAAACTTGTTTGTTTTCCCTCCTTTAATCAACCCAAGCAGCAATAATTTAATTGGCTCATTAAGTATTTCGTCTTATCTCTCTCCCCTGATTACGTCTAACCAAGTGCACAGCCCTGTTCTGAGGCTTAGAATGACTTAAAAAAAAAAAAACACACAGCATTGGGTGGCTAAGAAAAGAAATCCAAATGCAGGAAAGAGATTAGAAGGACAAGAAGAGGGATCTCAGGCAGGTCATCAAAGAGTGAGAGTGTGTGTGGTGTGTGTGTGTGTGTGTGTGTGTGTGTGTGTGCGCGCGCGCGCACACACACAGCACAGGATGGGGCGTCCTATAATCTTGGACCACTGGCCCATCCATTCAGTGCAAGGCATAATTCTTCTAAAACTTCTGATTTTTTCCTGCATTTGTTGTGGTTCTACCATAATCAAGTCGTCTAACTGCCCCCCTTCCCTATGTCTGGCCACAGGGCACAAACAAACCCCAGTACCCCAAGTGTTTTTTTTAAAGATTTATTTATTGATGCACACAAGAACTGGGGTGCAGGCCAGAGGAGTGGGGCAGTGAGAGAGTTCACCAGGGACAGAGTGGGGAGCAGAACAGACAGATCGACCAAAATACACTGCTGGGGGGAGGAGCGGGCGAGGCAGGAGAGGTCTGCTGCGCCATGTGGGAATCTCCCCGGCTGGGCATCAAATGCTCTCCAAAGGCGCCGACAGCTCCACAGCGCTGCGCTTAACCGGCTGCGCCACCAGGTAGGCCCAGTACCCCCAAGCATTAATGGCAACTAAGTGTGTTGAGTGGTTTGGGCGCTGGGCAGGTACTGGGATTAGCGAGAAGGGCTCATCTTGGGTCATTTCTCTCTGGCACCTCCCACACCTTTAGGGAAACTGTCAGAGGTGGTTCTTGGGATGTGGCCAGGTGAGGACTTGGAGAAAGACCTGAAATTGTCGGAATACAGCATGCTTTTTCCCCTCGGATACACTGGCCTAAGATGACAAAAGCACAGCTCTGCCACCGGGCGGGACGCAGCCACTCTGGACTTGGGACACCACTCTCGAGCCAGCCTCTGAGGACCACCCTTGATGGATGGTCCTGGACAGGGGCTACCATGCTAGACCCTCCTAGGTGATATGCGCTGAACCCCCAGCCACAGGGCCACCCCAACCCCAGAGACACTCAGTTTTCACAAGGTTTCCGGAGGAGCAGCCACTGAGCTGTACTGAGTAAAGCCCGTCAAAAGCAGAAAACAGTGTCACAGACACCCCCAAGCAGCCCCTCGTTGAGGCCATCGGGTCGAAGGCATCCGCTCCTAACCCGTTCACCAAAAGCGAAGGCAGGTGCTGTCTGCTCAGGTAGGGTCACCTGTCACTGCCGAGCAGCTCTTTCAGAGGTGATCAGAAGTACATACTCATGAGACCCGGCTGGGGCCAATGAGCCAATTAAAATGTGAGTGGTGGCACTGCTGCCGCTGGCTGGCCCCCGGAATTTCGATAGGAGTGGAGGTGTGTCTAAAAGGGGAGACCGGTGCTCCTCGGAGCTGCGTTCCCATTAGTGGGTAACAGCTTCCAGTTCACTCTTGATGTTAAAAAAAAAATGTTACCCCAGCAACCCTGCACCAAGCTGGCTGTCAACCCCCACCCCTACCCCACAGCTGGGCCGAGCCTCTCTGCATGTCTTTTATAAGATGCTTGCTTTGCCAAGCAGTTTACTCCGCCTGGATGCATGCTCTTAGTCACTGCCCCCCAACTTACCCCAAAAGACTTAACGCTACAGTTCAGAGCACAAGGCAACCCCCACACAGCCCGCTGGCACTGTGCATGCAGGGGGGGGCCCCAGGCCTCACCCTGCTACAGCATCCTCAAGGCTCCTGCACCCACCGGAGACGAGGCAGGTTTGCCGGATGCCAGAGGGAACTAACCCATTTTAAGAAAGTAACACTTTGGTGGAAGCCTGAATGCTCACGTAGCCTGCAATCTAGAGCGCCCTCACCCTCAGTAAGAGGCAGCAAAGTCAGCCCCCCCGCTGTCGGAATCCACAATCTTAACTTGGAGGCGGGTGGGGGTGACAGCCCCCCACGGAAGGACTGAAAGGAAGGCAGAGAGCTCGCTTCCTGAGGCTCCCTCGAAAGAGGCGGAAAACCCACTTGCACATCCATGGTCCGGACCCAGTCGGGGGTCAACGCCAGGGAGAAGAGAAAGTATCACCGCCCCAGAACTTGCTCATACTCAGAACTTTGCAGACTGGAGGTGCAGCGCTGTCTGAAATCGCCGGCCACGGGTTTTCGCCACGATCCAACCCGACTGCCAAGCAGGGACCGCGACGCCCAGGAGTTCTTTGGTTGGGGCCTACTGCGAGGCAGGGGACTCTCCCCCGCACCCCGGCTGCGTCCCCCAGGCGGCAGAGGCGGCTGGGACTGCGCCCCTCTCCAGGCAGAGCCACCGCACGGCGTCCGTCTTCACCCTCCAGCCCCACCGCCTGGGGGGCTCCAGCTGCCCCTCCAGGCCCGCGCTTGCTCCCCCAAGCAGAGGGGACCCGGGAGGAGGGGGCGAAGTTGCGGGTCCAACCGCGACTCCGGGCGGCGCGACCCTTCCTTCCCACCGCCGCGCCCCGCCCGCCGCCCCGCGGGTAGGTGCCACCGGGCGGAGGACCCCGCGGCCCGGCCCCGCGCGCCCCGCCGCCCCGAGCGCCCGGCGGGACCCAGCGCGGCCCCGCTCCCCGCGCTTACCTGCTCGCCGGCGGGGCGGCCGGAGTCCCGCGCAGAGAGGCGGCGCCGCGGTGCCCGAGTCGCTTCCAGCGGCGGCGGAGCGAAGGGGAGGGAGGCTGGGCGCTCCCCGCGCCGGGGCGCACGGCGAGGGCGCAGCGGACCGCCACCCGGGCGCCGGGGTCCCGCCGGCGGGGGGCCGAGGCCGGGGCCGCTGGGGTGGCGGGGTGGGGGGCACGGCCGAGGACCCCCGCCGGGAGGCCGGCGGCCGAGCGCCGAGGAGCCGCGACCTGCCCCCGCTGCGCCCGCTCGGGAGGAAAAGTTGGGAAGAAGTCGGCGGGGCCGGGGCCGAGCGGCAGGAAATGCGAGCCGCGGAGGGCGGGGAAGGGGCCGCGCGAGTGGGAGGGCCGAGCAGGCGCCGGGCCGCGGCTCCCCCAGGCCGGCGGGGCGCGCGGGGCCGGAGGCGAAGGGCGCGCGCGCGCGGGGGCGGGGGCGCGCGAGAGGCCACGGGCGCGCGCGGCGCTGGGCAGGCGGCGGGCGGGGGCGCGCGGGGGCGCGGGCGCGCGGGGCGGGGGCGCGCGGGGCGCGCGGCCACGTGGAGCGGCGGCCCCCGAGCGCGGGGCGCGCGGGCCGCGGGGACGTCACGGCGCTGGCATCCCAGGAATGCCGGGCGGCGGGAGCGGCGGCCTGCCCGGGACCGGCGCACGCTCTGCCGCTCGCGGCTCGGGGGAGTGCGTCCCGGCTGCGGGCGGAGCAGGGGCGAGCCGCCCTCCCTGCAGTGGCTGGCCCGGGAGGGGCGAAGGACTGGCGACCCGCCGCCCCGACCCCGTAGCGCCGCGGGCGGCCCGGGAGGTGGGGAGAAGGTCAAGTCCCACCGAGATCGCGAACACCCAGGGCCGAGCAGGGACGGCCACCCGCCCGCCGCGACCAGCGCAAGGACGCGCCACCTCAGGGGGCGCCCTGGGGCCGGATGCGTCCCTGGGCCGGACGACCCCGGCCGCCGCTGCTCTGAGGAGACCGACCCTAAGAAAGCAGCGGCCTGGCCGACGGGGCGCCCTCGGAGTTCTCTCTCCCGGACGCCCGGAACCTCGGGGTGCTGGACCTACTGATTCCACAACACCCCCCACCGAGTCCTGCCTCCCCACCCCCAGGAATCCACAGGCAGTCTCTGCCCGCTGGGAGCTGGCCTCGGTCGTTCTCCTGGTTCTTTCCAAGCCAGGGAGGCGCCGCACCCTGCCTGGGTAGGCCGGGGGAGGTAACTCCCAGCACTTCTGAGGGGGAGCTAAGGAGGCGCAGCTGGTCCCCGGAGCAAGCACCGGCCTGGCCAGGCAACCGCGGTTTCAGGCCCTGACTGACTGGGGTCCTACCTGCATCCAAACCTGGGGGCTGTGGCTGTCAAATGGAAGGATCAGCCCACTGCTGCAAAGGCCTTGGGGTGGTTATCTCACCGGCGCTCCCGCCCCGCCGGCCCTTTCCGCCTTTCTAGGGTTGAAAAGGGTCCTTCAAGTTATTGTCACAGAAGACAGTGTCCCAAATTAGTTGTGTCCCGCGACTCTCACAAACGCTCCAGCAAGAGACCAGCAAGCGGAAGCGTGACGCCTGTGCTCGCACCGAAAACCTATTTGTGGTGACTTTTCGTGGAGAATCTCCAGAACTGCGAAGTACTGAAGACCCCACAGCGCTGAACAGGCGATCCACTGAGATACACTGCTGAGGGGAGCAGCGGGGAGAAGGGGAGGTCTGCTGCGCCATGTGGGAACTCACTGGCCTGGGATCGAACTCACTCTGCAGCGGTAGGTGATAGCGCCCGTTGTGCTGAGACTTAACCAATGCACCACCAGGGAGGTCTGATTCCTTTTTTAAAGTAACACTGGTATAGGGCCTTCCTGGTGGCACAGGGGTTAAGTCTCAGCACTGTGGAGCTATCACCAGCCACTGCAGAGTGAGTTCCATCCCCTCAGCTCCATCCCAGGCCAGGGATCTGACCCACAGGGCACAGCAGACCTCCCCTGTCTCCCCGCTGCTCCCCTCAGCAGTGTATCTCAGTACATCCTCCTGTTCTGCTCCCCACTCCATCTCTGGTAAATGCTCTCACCACCCCACACCTCTGGCCTACACCCCAGCTTGTATGCATAAATAAATAAATCTTTAAAAAATAAAATAAAAGATAAGAATTGCAGCAGTGCGGAGTGAGGTGGGCCTGGGGCGTCAGAATGGAGAGGCTCAGACGCAGGCTTGGAGCTCTCCCCACCCCCAGCCCCCGCCCTGCCACCCTGCGCCAGCCACTTGGTCCTGAGTTTATTTTTTTAAGTGGTGGTGACAAGGAGGTCACAGCCTGGTTAACTGGTCCTGCTCGAGGTCTCTCCCCGAGCTCAGAGGGCTGTTTCCTCCACCCAGCAGATCACCCACCTCTGGGGGAAAATGGGTGATGAAGCCAGCATTTGGGGGAGCGGCTGTTTCCCACTGCCTTTGGGAACAACATGGTATTGAGAATGTTGCTGAGTTTTCAGTTTAAAAAAAGAAAAGCTGAGCTTTAGCACTAAGTCCCTGCCCTCTTTTTAATTTAAATAATGGGACTTATAAGGATATTTTAAACACATGATTAATCGGAGAGCCCATAAAGTTCAGGTAGCCGGCCACATATCTCTTTCTTTGAATAGCTCCCCACGGAGCACCACGAGTGAGGGTATTTTTTAAGCAGGGAGTCCCACTTGAATTGGAAAAAAACGGCCCTTTTCTGGATAAACGTACAAAAGCTAGCCTCAGGCTTCTCTCAAGGAAGAGAAAAAGCAGCCACGCCCCCAGTCCTCATGGCACTGAGGCCTCCCTAATGCCATCACACTGGCCGGCAGCTGCGGGCAGCAGTGCGCACACCGCCTCCGCCTTAAGGCTTCGCGCTGTGAGGAACTTGTCGAGGTTAAATGTCCCCGGAAATGTTTCAGCGGGTCTAAGTCTGAATCAAGCTGGCGGTGAGGCACAGCCTCTGTGAGGCTTCCCGCCCCAGCCACATTCTGCACGTTCATTGAATTTGATGGCTTCGAAAACATTGAAACAACTGACAGCAAATCAAAGCATGTTCCCAGCAGAAGCGCACTGGACCGGCAGCGGCTCCGTGAGGACTCTGCTGGTCCCTCTGGTCTTCCACGAAACTTAACATCCTTGGGTAGCTAAGGATGGATGGATGGATGGATGGATGGATGGTTGGATGGATGGATGGATGGATGGACAAATGGACGGATGGATGGTTGGACAGATAGACAGGTCTAAAGGGTGAGGAGGAGTCCTCGATGGCTTTTTAGACTTTCAGTGGTTCCTTGTAGCGAGGTTCCTTGTACAGGTCAGGCAATGGGGCTGGGGGGCCGGGAGGCTGGCAGGCCCCCCAGCCCGCGGCTAATCTTCACTCTCTCCTCTCTCGGGCTCTCTCGCAGCGTCTCATGGTCTCTGCTGCACCCCGAATGGGCCTCTGCTCCACGATCTGCTCTCTGCTCCTGCTGCTACTGCTGCTTCTTCCACTTGTAAGCCTTCCACTTGTAAGTCTCTGGCTCAGGTGCGCCCCCTCACACATGCCCGCGCCCTACTCCAGGTGCCCGCCATGAGGCATGCGTGTAGGCCTACAGAGGTCCATCATTGAGGGGAGGGTGGAAAAATCTGATAATTCTCATTTACCCTACAACATATAGAAAAACTAGCATTTTTTTTTATCCTAGTCTAATTCCAATTCCTAAAAGACCATTTTACAGTAATGGAGGGAAGGAGAAATGGGGGACTTTCTCAAAACACACCCCCTTTTTGTCCCCCTTTCTCCCCATGTCTTCTTGTCCACTTTATCTCCCAGTCTAGCGTAGACTTGGTTTGGTGTAAGTATGTGGGTGCATGGAATATTTTTAACAGTATTTCATGGAGATATAATTCACATTCAGTGAAAAACGAGTCCAAGGAGAGAGGCCCCGTATCCTCGCCTGCCAAGAAGCGCCCAGATGAATGATTCCTCGGTACCTCCTTCTGCAGACACTGCCAAAGGTTTCCAGGTTGCATTTCTTTCTAGCTGGGAGAGAAAGATGAAGCTGTCTTCCTGGGACCCCTGGGTGCTTCAGGCTCCTGGGGCTGACCCTGCGGGCAGCGGGCAGCGGGCAGCGGGTTTGTGGATACCACACAGGCTGCACAGATGACAGGAAGGACACACAGTCTCTGGGAGATGGTCAGCCCCTTTGGGAGGCAGGGGCCTCTTCTGAGAGGTGGGTGAAGAGAAATGAGGTAGAGGCAGGCATGGTGATGAGGGCAGAGCGTGTGTCAGGTGAGAGGGCTGAGACCTTAGGGAGATTAAGCGCTGAGACACCAGGTGACGTACCTTAGCTCATCTCCCTGGTTTAGGGCTTAAATTTAATGTCAACACTTGAAAAAATCGTTGTCAAATAATAATGCAGAGTGAACAGCTAGAATGATGGAGAGAAAAATTTCTCCTTTCCCGGTGTCTTCCCTGGCCCGCCCTGCCCTCCGAGGCTGGAGTTCCGCCCCTCCGTGGTCGTATGTGCCAAGCACTCCCCACCCCAGGACTTTTGCACTGCCTGCTCTCATTTCCTCAGCAGCAATCACATGACTGCATGGCTTTCATCTCTCGAATGTCTGTTTGTCTGTTTCCTTTCTCCTCTCCCCCTCCCCAACGTTCCATCACAGAAGATATTTGTTATGTGTTTTGTTCACCTGTGTCCCTACACCTGTTGCATAGGAGATCCTGGGCGAATGGGTACCAACGATTTCAATAAATAACTGCTTTATTTCTGTGCATCAACATGGTTCCTTCCCTTCACTCAGCCACGTATTGTCATTTCATCTCTCCAGTGCCCCTGAGAAGCAGAGGTCATGCTCTCCCAGGGAGAGATGGGGCCATTGAGGACCAGAGAGGAGTAACTGGTCTGTTTTGTTATTTTTAGGTGGTGGTCTCTGTTTTGCCATTAAGGACCCCTGACATTGCATGGAAACTCCCAGACTTACCCCTACTGCTAAAATACTGTGTCCGCAGATCAGCCTCTCTGCTGCTTGTTTCCTAAGTTCCCCTTTTTAGGACCTTCTCCTAATCTAGTCCTCCAGACTGGCCCCCACGGAGCGGACCGCAGGCCCTCAGTCCCCAGTGGACTCCTGCCCACAGCCTGGTCGGGCCCGCTGTGCCTTCCCTGGCTGGGGTCCTGGGAAATTCCTTCTCATTTTGCCTGAACTCCTGGCCGCTTTCCATGTCCTTCTTCATCTGGTTTCCCCAATCAACAGACGTTGACCCTCACGTGATTCTCCACTTTTCTTTTCTAGCCTTCTCCCATTCTTTACCCTCATCCTTTCTCCCTGGCCCTGGGGACACTGGCGACTAATCTTCCAACTCCTGCTGGGATACTTCCAGATACTTCCATCACAGGAGCAACCCGGTACATTCTTTACTCAAGAACTACGGGGTTCTTTCTTTTTAATTTTTAAATGTTAACTGTCAGCTTTCTTGAAGGATGGTTGACGTGAAATAAAACCAAGATATCTAAAGTATGCCGTGAGAGGACTGATCTTTTATACGATGAGAAAGGGTTCCCACCACCAAGTTAATAAATGCAATCATGACCTTAGGGTTTGCTTACCTTCTGGGGTGGGACTGGGGTTGAGGGTAACAACATTGAAATCTACTCTTTTTCAAAAACTTTTTTAAAAAGATTTTTATTTATTTATTTTTGTGTAGAAGAACTGGGGTATAGGCCAGAGGTACAGGGGTGAGAGGATTCACCAGACAGAGTGGGCAGTAAAATAGGCAGAGCAGAACAGGCAGATCCACTGAAATCCACTGCTGAGGGGAGCAGCAGGAGAGGTCTGCTGCGCCCTGTGGGTCAGCTCTCTGGCCGAGGATGGAACTCGGGCCGCAGCGGTGATAGTGCAGAGGCTTAACCCCTAGGCCACCAGGAGGCCCTGAAATTCACTTTTGTGGCAAATCCCAAGTATACAATCTACCATATTATCAACTGTCCTCATCGTGTCATACCTTGGAGCCTCAGACCTTATTCTTCTTGTAACTGAAAGTCTGCACCTTTCAGCGATCTCTCCCCACTGCCCCCCAGCCCAGCCCTCTACTATCTCTGTTACTATGAATTCGACTTTATTACTTAAAGTCACTTGGAAATGGCCACAGAATACTCGCCTTCCTCTGTCTGGCAGGGTTCATTCTTAATATCACTAAGTCTTTTATTGACCCGCTTGCTCTTACTTTGGGTTTTTGCTCTCTTCTCGACCTCTTCCAGCATATTTATTGCTCTTGGTTTTAAGTTCTCTCTCTGCTTTCCATGACTTCTCTGCTTTTCCAGCCTAGGGTGTTTGTTTGTTTTTCTTCAAGCTTCCAGGGCTCAGAATTTTCTTTCTGAGCTCAGCCTGGTTCTGTGGGGCCCCTTAGTTGCCTTGACTAGTGAGAGGCTTCCGTGGAGGGGCCAGGCGCTGGGAGGTGCCTCACCGCTCTCCCCTGGGCTCCCCAGAACTTCTGCGTAATCTGTGAGTGGCCTGAAGTCTTCTCCACTGCTCTCCAGTTTCCCCCCCAGTGGGCAAGTCAACTCAACCTGCCCAGAGGGCTCCTACTAGTTGCTGAGGCCAACCCCGAGGTCCATCATCTTCTCAGGGAAGCACAGTCTGCGAGACCCCCAGACCAGAGCCTTGAAAGTTCCCCAAGAACCCCAGGACTATACGTGATGGAGCTGAGACCCAAACCCTGCTCTTCTTGAGCCCAAAGCCCTGTGCCTTTGACCCCACCTGATCCACAGGATTGGCTGAGAGACCATCGGGTCAAACAATGCAGGCAATAAACTACTGATTGCATTCCAGATCATTCCCACCCCGGGGAATCCAGACTCCTTAGGGAGTGGCAGATGCCAGGTCCAAGGAAAGACCCGTACGAGGAAGTGACAAAGAACTTGAGGGTCATAAGCAAAAGACCCAGGATGCTCTTGAGAAGACTCTCAATGGCTCTAGATGGGTCCACTTTAACATCAGCAGGGATAACAATGGCCATTCATGTAGTAATACAATTGCATTTAAAAGATCACCTCATAACCCTGCAAGAAAAAAAAAACTATTATTGGCACCAACTCTTATCTTGAAAAATGTTAAATGAAGGGATAGGAATAAATCATTCTTCTCGTCTTGGCTACGAAACTACATGACTGGTAACCACGGGTAGACAAGGGGATTTTCATGATGGAAATGTCCCAAATGATAAACATAAGAAGTCATAAAATTAGAATTTCATCATATTGCGCCTCTGATAAAATAATGGATCTCGGTATGAGTTTCAATGGTTGATGAAACTCAACATACAGGAATAATCAGACCTCAGACAACTACTTTTCTTGCTTGAAGAGAGGTAACCCGAGTTGGAGCAAGTCTGTAGAATGGATTTAATTACTAATTTACAAAAAAAAAATACAAGAACAGAGGAACATGTTTAAACAGACCTTAGAGATGCAATCAGCAAAATGAAGGCTGTGGGAAACTCTAGGAGAAAACAAGGACATTTCAATCATGGGGTGATGGGGGGTGGGGAGGAAGTGAAGCAATAGAGTGATCTGTGGGTTCAAAGAGATCTAAAAGGCGTATCAACTATCAGGACATGTGACCCGGTTCAAAGAAACATAAAGCAGAGTCAGCCGCGCAGTGTGAGGACCCATAATAGGTACAGGAATTAGTCTCTAACGTTTCCAGTGTGCTAAGTGGCACTGGGTTTATGTTAGAACTGAGTACTCCTCATTTAGAAATATACGCGGAAATATTCAGAGTTGATATGTTATATCTGGGGTTTGCTTTCCAGTAAGACAACGCGTGGGTAGGACTGCAGATAAAACCAGGTCGGGAACGGGCTGGTGGTCGCTAAAGCTGCGTGAGGAGTCTGTGGGAAGCCTTTGCAGCATTCTCCTTCTTTTTGTTTTTTCATTTTTTTTTTAAGATTTATTTTTTTATACATTCAAGCTGGGGTACAGGCCAGAGGTGTGGGGCGGCGAGAGGATTCACCAGAGACAGAGCGGGTAGCAGAACAGGCAGATCAGAAATACACTGCTGAGGGGAGCAGCGGGCGAGGCAGGAGAGGTCTGCCGCACCACGTGGGAATCTCCCCAGCCGGGCGTTGAACTCTCATCACCCGCTGCCTACAGCTCCACAGCGCAGCACTCAACTGCTGCGCCACCAGGGAGGCCCTTGTTTTTTCTTTTTTTTTTTAATTTGTTTTTGTGCAGAAGAACTGGGGTGTAGGCTGGAGGTACAGGGGGTGAGAGGATTCACCAGAGACAGAGTGGGGAGCAGAATAGGCGGATCCACTGAAACACACTGCTGAGGGGAGCAGCGGGGAGACAGGAGAGGTCTGCTGCACCACGTTGAATCCCTCTGGCCGGGATTGAACTCAGGCTCTAAAGGTGATAGCGCTGAGACTTAACCCCTAGGCCACAAGGGAAGCCCTTGTTCATATTGTATAAATACAAAATAATAAGGTTAAGAACCTATTATTAATAAAAAAGTTTTAAAAAGAAATAGCAGAAGTAATAGATTTTTTCATTTAAAACTATATTGGAGAATATAACTTAAGGGTAAAATGTTTGAGGTCTTATTTCCATCTTAATATTCTTCAGCTGTAACTTAATTCTATAAACATATACAAACAAGGTATTTAAATTTAAGTGCCCGAAAAAGCCAAGGTTAAGCATGAACTTCTACAAAAAGTTGATTGTGAGTCATTTTGGGTGGGACATACACTGATTTTCTTTGTAAGTCTGGAAGAATTTGTACCAAACTATTAACAATATAAGGGAGAAAACAACATTCTTATTTTCACTAAATCTGGAATTTGACCTCAGCAGAGTAAGTTCAAAGGTAACTCACTTTGGACAAAACGCCATGCAAAGATTCCAAACTTAGAAAGCCAATTTGTTTGGAATTGATTAAAAGGAATCTTCACTAAAAACAAGGAACCAAAAATGTGACTAATGGCTCCTTCAAGCTATGAATACCCACTCCTGATGTGATTTTTAACTTATATGAAATTTAGACACAACTTTTCAGGCACACATCCCAGGGGCCAAGATGTGGATTTAAAATCAAGAGACCTGAGTCTCGGGGTAACCCCAGTAGGGGGCACCAAGATAACCAGTTCAATCTGGTAGGTCAATCCTTTCAATTCCGTTTTAGAAATCATTTGTCTTAACCGGAATCCTACCACTAACATAGCTGATAAGTTAATTGCGGTAGATTTACCCAGGAAAGAAAGGAGAAAAGAAGGTTCAGAGAGTGTCAAAATATCGAGAGACCAGTTATTCCAACTGCATGCACGTTATTTTTAGAGGGGAGGCACTCCGCGTGCCCCCTCATCTCAGTACCTCCTCTGAGAAGTGCAGGAACATGGCCTGCTGGGCCCCTGACCGCTGGCTAGGAACCACCTACTGCCCCCATTTGCCAAGGCAGCTCCATATGTTCTATAAAATCAATGAAATCTTTTTGCAAAATTTTTTTCTAATTAAGGAGAGTAGCTTTTCTACCCCCTTTCTACAAATTCCATAAAACACCTATGTTTGTATTTGTGTAAAACTTAATGTATTGTTGATAACTATACATAAATATCGACTGATAGGAACTACTCTATGTACATCAGTGGATGTTAATATTAATGGAATGTTAATGCAAATCAACAGTAAATGAGAAATAGTTTAATCACCCCCACTGCTTATTAAGTGTTGATAATACAAAGCTGAGTGTTGGAGACAGGAGAAGTTTCCAAGCATTCTTTAGACCTTCTTTAGCCCATCTTCGCGTCCTCTCTAATACCTTCCTGTACATGATACAGCATTTTCATGAACACACGATCTTTGACAGAGACAAAGGGTGTGGTTTTTTACATAACAGAATAGGGGGAAAATATTCAATAGCTGGTTTTCTTGAAAGAACCCTATGACACCATTTTTCTATGTGTTCTTTCATTTCAAAGAGAACCATTCAGACTAAATGACAGTTGGCATAAAGCTTTCAGAAATGTGAAGGCATCGTCCAAGTCAAGAAGACAGGATTAAGGTAAGCAAACACCCTTGGGTGGGCGCCTCTCCATGGGCCATTTCCGGCTAAAATAGCCGTCCACTTTATGAAGTGTAACTGTAAATGGATGAAAAGGGGCTTGAAATCTAGAATTCCCAATATCGGAAATCATCAACGGCAGAAAACAGTGCTAAAATCAGGACCCCCAGTTTTGCGTGTCAGTGTCAGGTGCTTGGCGAAGTGAATCACGCCTCTGTGTGTTTCCCCAGCACTGGATCCCTGCTTTTACGGACATGTAGCAAATCGAGACACTGATAGAAATTTAGTGTAGAAAGCAAGTCCTCCAGGAAAAAAATTTGAGAAAACTCCCTGTGCTTGTGGAGGACCCATTATTTTTGCATCAGATTCTGTTGCTAAGAAAGCAAATATTCATGTATGACTGCACTACACCTTTAATGTCCTCCAAAATGCACAAAAATGAGTGAGTTTATAAAAGGGGCCTCCCGGGTGGCCTAGGGGTTAAGTCTCAGGCTATCACCGCCATGGCCTAAGTTCGATCCCGGCCAAGGAGCTGAGCCACAGGGCGCAGCAGACCTCTCCTGTCTCCCCACTGCTCCCCTCAGCAGTGTGTTTCAGTGGATCCACCTGTTCTGCTCCTCACTCTGTCTCTGGTGAGTTCCCTCACCCCCGCACCTCTGGCCTGCACCCCGGTTCTCGTATGCATAAATAAATAAATAAATATTTTAAAAAAAAAGTCATTGGCGGGCTGGGTTCACGTAACTGGGATGGGGGGGGGGGGAGGCGAGAATAATAATAATCCTCCATTAGCTGCCGGGGGCTGTGCCAGGGCCTCGGGTGCTGAACCCCAGATGCTGGCCTTCCGAGGGGCACTGCTGAGCTCCCTGGGCCTCTGCAAAAGGTCATAAGGGGACAAAGCGACACTTTCCCGTGCCCTAGAATTGAGACTTCATCAGGTTAGGTCAATGGGGCTTCACTTTGGAGAAAACCTAGTATAAAAAGTCCACACTTGGGGCCTCCCTGGTGGCGCAATGGGTTAAGTGCAGCACTATGAAGCTTTGCAGAAGCACTGCAGCACAGAGTTTGATCCCCGACCAGGGGCTTCCCGCAGGGCGCAGCAGACCTCGCCTGTCTCCCCACTGCTCCCCTTAGTAGTGGATTTCAGTGTATCCACCTGTTCTGCTCCCCAGTCTGTCTCTGGTGAATCCTCTCACCTCCCCCCTACATCTCTAGCCTACACCCCAGTTCTTGTATGCATAAATAAATAAATAAATAAATCTTTTTTTTTAAGTCCACACTTATAAAATAAACATTTTGGGGGGGCAGATTTTCACTCTGTGCAAATCACCTAAACTAATATAAGCCTGTGTAGGTGCAACCAAGGCCCAGGTAAGCTCCCTGTGATCCGGGCAGACAGGCAAAGGGGAGTTCCGGCGCCCTCGGTGCTTTTTCAGGCTTTTAATGCTCTTTCTGCATTACTTGTGGTGTGGCGACCAGGTAGAGGGCAGGCAGGGGTCCCGCTTCCAGGAGGCTGGCACGCCTCCCGGCCCCCCTTGAATCTTCACTCCTTCTGGGCTCCCTGGCGTTCTCTCGTGGCTCCCCACTGCTCTTTGCCGCACCGCCCTGACCTTATAGCCTGTGATGTTGCCCTATAGCCTGTCTCCCGGCTCAGGGGTCCCCTGTGCGCACACCCACACCACACTCCAGGTGTCCACTGTCAGGCCTGCGTACCCGCGCCCACGCTCCCAAGCGCCTCCGGCATTCAAGGCCGCAGGTGATGGCCCCAGAGGCCAATGGCACAAAAGCCTGAGCGACCATCACTTCCCTGCAGCCAGCAGCCAGTATTGATTATAAATATGAATTTAATATTTACGTACCCCACAATCCCCTTCCTTCTAGCCAGTCCTGTTTACGGTGTCACTTCCCATGATCCTGGATAGTCCTTTTTGTACTTGAGCCTAATTATTCCACGTTAGTGCCTGGTGTTCCCCAGATGTGTTACTGGGTGTGAGCCCTGAAGTGTTCCTTGCAATAAGGTTTTTTCCCCCTTATTTTGACTTACAGTAGAGACATGGCCTGTTATAATACAAAAATCTACCAACACATTGGAAATGACAGCAAATTCCTTCAGAGACATAGCCTGCACCACTTCTCAGGAGCAGCAGCAAATACTGGGTGTGCCCCACCAAAAACAATGCAAACACTCCCCCTGCCCCCCACGCCCGCAACAGCTCTTTACTAAAGCCTCGTGATTTCTTGAGTCACAAGTACATTAAGGTTCCCACACTTGGCACAAATCTAGGGTATTGACAAATTGGAAACTGATGATGAACACATCAAGAAAACCAGAAGTAGCTTTCTGGTGAATCTCCTGTTAAATCGCCATTACAAATTGCATGTGTTTATCTTCTTTGAATGCTGAATAGCATTCCATTGTGTATATGGACCACATCTTCTTGATCCAATCATTTATTTTTGGACATCTGGGTTGTTTCCATACCTTTGCTATTGTAAACAGTGCCGCAATGAATGTGGGTGCATGTATCCTCTTGAGTTAGTGTTTTTGTGTCCTTTGGGTAGATTCCCAGAAGTGGTATTGCTGAGTCGTATGGAAGCTCCATTTTTATTTTTTTTATTTATTTTTTTGATCCTTTGGCATTTATTTAGACTTCTTTTTTTTATAAATATATATTTTTATTGTTATTTATGTCTTTTACATTTTGTATTCCCCTTGGGTAGCCCACCACCAATTCACCCGTGATCCATCTTCATGGTCCCTTGTGTTCTTTTCTATTCCATTTTGTGCCCTTTTCCTTCCCTCCCTCCGCCTCCGTCCTCCCCCCCACCCCACTGATTGTCTCTCTCCCACCCGGCCTCCCTATAGTCCTGTTATAAGTGAAACCATTCGATATTTTTCTCTTTCTTGCTGGCTTATTTCACTGAGTATGAGCCCCTCTAATTCCATCCATGTCGATGCAAATTGCATGTGTTTATCTTCTTTCCATGCTGAATAGTATTCCATTGTGTATATGTACCTCATCTTCTGGATCCAATCATCTATTTTTGGACATCTGGGTTGCTTCCATACCTTTGCTATTGTGAACAGTGCCGCAATGAACATATGGGTGCATGTATCCTTTCGGATTAGTGTTTTTGTATCCTTTGGGTAAATTCCCAAAAGTGGGATTGCTGGGTCGTATGGCAGCTCCATGTTTAGCAGTTTGAGGAATCGCCATACAGCTTTCCATAGTGGTTGGACCAGTTCGCATTCCCACCAGCAGTGTAGAAGAGTTCCTTTTTCTCCACATCCTTTCCAGCCTTTGTTGTTGCCTGTATTTTTAATGTGCGCCATCCTCACAGGTGTGAGGTGGTATCTCATAGTGGTTTTGATTTGCATTTCCCTGATTATAAGCATGCAATTTGCAGCGACATGGATGGAACTAGAGGGAATCATACTCAGCAAAATAAGCCAGAAAGAAAGAGAAAAATATCAAATGGTTTCACTTATAACAGGACTATAGGGAAACCAAATGGGAGAAAGAGAGACACTCAGCGAGGGAGTGGGGGGAGGATAAGGGCACAAAATGGAGTAGAAAAGGACACAAGGGATACAAAACATAAAGATATAAATAACAATAAAAAAATATATTTAAAAAAATCGCCATTGCAGGGCTGAGGGGTGGAGGAGGACCCTGGCTGGGCTGTGAATTACCGGGGCCCCTGCAGCGCCTCCCCCCATAGGATCTTCTACCCTAAGACACGGGGCGTCAGGCAGTGGGAGCCGGCAGGAGACTGTCTTCCTTTCGGCCCACCTTGTTTGCTTTAGAAGTACTAGCCGAAGAGAACAGAGGTGGAAATGAGATGCCAGATAACCTGCTCCTCTCCAGGGTCTCTGCCGCCCTCCCTGATTGCCGGCTCACTGCCCTCAATTTCCTCTAGACTCCCCAAAGCGGGAAGTTTAGACTCCAGAAGGGACCACGCCTCTCTCAGAAGCCGTGTTCCCTGCACCCTCCCCTATTATTTTAAAGGGAGAGCTGACAACTTAGGGGGGGCCTAAATAGGAAGAAAGGATTTCTACTTTTTCTTTTTATAAAGGGCCTCTAGGAAGTTTTTACTAATGTCTTTGGCCCATATTCCCAAAAATCTCTCCATGTGCTCCCCAAAGTGGAGGAATGTAAGTGACATGATGTACCCCCCACGTATTCTCCCTTCCTCAGTTCACTCTGTCCTCATGAGAGACTGGGCTTCTATTCTTGTAGACGGCTATGCAAGTCTCTGCAAAAAATAAACACCTTTGAGGGGCTGCTTTGAAGGGTCGCTTCTGCAACCCCCCAGCCACAGCCAACAGTGATCAGAATCAAGTGCAGAGATCATGATGGTATTATTTTTATTTTTTTAAGATTTATTTATTTATGCATACAAGCTGGGGTGTACACCAGAGGTGTGGAGTGGTGAGAGGATTCACCAGAGACAGAGTGGGGAGCAGAATAGGCAGATCCACTGAAGTGCACTGCTGAGGGGAGCAGCAGGGAGACAGGAGAGGTCTGCTGTGCCATGTGGGAATCTCCCTGGCCGGGAATCGAACTCTTGCTGCAGTGGCTCTGGATAGCTTCATAGTGCTGAGACTTAACCCACTGCGCCACCAAGGAGGCCTATTTTTTATTTTGAAAGAAAAGTATGGCCAGGAAAGAAAAGAGAAGGGCTTTTGTCTCTAGCTGACCAGACAGTTCAAAGGGTTTACCAGAAAAAGGGAAAACGGTAGCCCCGTGAGGATGGCTTATGGAAAGGAGAGTGTCCTTGGTTTGAGGTCCTTGGATAAGGGGGGCTTGACCTGCAGCTGGGCCTGGAAGGAGAGGAGAGTTTGGGTTAAAGGGGCAGGAGGAGTGTTCCAAGTGGACAGGCACAAAGGACATAAAGTGAGCACGGGGGTGAAGCTGGAGGTGGTGAGGGCTGAGAAAGCGTGTGCCCACCCCAGGGAGCAGCTGCCCCCAGAGAAGGGAGAGGCCTCTTTGAAGAGAGTCACCGACTGGCCCGAGGGACACCGGCGAGTGACCTGCCGGCTTCTGTCCGGCAGAAAGCGTCCATTAAGAGCTTTGGAACTGCCGAGGAAGTTAGCCCCTGTTCAGCCTGGTTAACATTCAACACCCTTGCTCACCCTCACCCCCTTCGAGATCCTCCCTTTGGCCACAAGACCTTAAAAATCTCTGGCTAATGGGGCATAGAAGAAAAGGTGAGCAGGTTTTCCAAAGCAGTCAGTGGGGATGTGTCATCTGAACGCCGAGCGTGCCAGCATTCTCTGAATTTGTTTTCCACTTACAAATCAAAGCAAAACTCAAACCAATCCATACAAGGACATGTCCTAGAATTTTCTCTCTCTCTATCTCTCTGTCTCTCTGTTTCACACACACACACACACACACACACACACACACACACACACACATACAGACACACACACACACACACACACACACATACAGACAGCCAGTTTTACCCTAGTCCACCCTACCCCCTTTACTCTCGGTTCCCAGCAGGTCGCCTTGGCCCTCCGCGTGCCACAGGCTGCGAGCTGCCTAGAGCAGAACGATGTACCCACTGGACTCTATCTGCCCATCCCCCAGGGGAAAAAATGTGTTGGCCCAAGACTCTCATGTTCCTCTTTTATTTCCTCTTAATTTCTGAAACCTACCAAGAAGATCCCAGGAAATGATTAGAGTTGTCCAAGTTTGGTTCTCAGTCCTTCGGAAACACTCCTTTTTGGGATAAACACAGGTATGTGGATCTTTATAAGATATGCTCCTTGCCCACATGCCTGGCTCAGTCTGTCCTGTTATCTTCAGGTGAAATCCAAACCTCTAGGAGGAACTTAAAAAAAAGACAACACCGCACCTGGCCTGGCACCGGAGCCCAGGGGCGGAAAGCCAGGTTCGGCAACTCTGAAGCCGCCATTCATCGCGGCCTGCCGGTCCACGCCAGGGAGCAGGAAGCTGGCTCGGGGCTGGGCTGTGGAATGCAAACCGATGCAGCTCTCGCTGGGTTTCAGGCTCTGTCCTGGAAGTTGAGAACAAAGCGAGCTCTCTTCTAACAGAGACCCATGAGTACCTCGCTGGCTATGCCCCCTCGACAGCATTTTAACAGCATATTGGGTTTGTTTGTTTTTTTGCATAGAAGAACTGGGGTGTAGGCCTGAGGTACAGGGGTGAGAGGATTCACCAGAGACAGAGTGGGACGCAGAACAGGCGGATCCACTGAAACGCACTGCTGAGGGGAGCAGTGGGGAGACAGGAGAGGTCTGCTGCGCCCTGTGGGTCAGCTCCTTGGCCGGGGATCGAACTCGGGCCTTAGCAGTGATGGCGCGGAGACTCAACCCCTAGGCCACCAGGGAGGCCCCAGCATGTTGGTTTTTAAAGCAAATCTCATATGGGAACTAGTGTTCAATGTGCCCAGATGGCCTGCCTGATTTAGGTTGCTATTTCTGACTGAGCAGATCAAATACTCGCCCTAAAAGTCCTTACTTGGCACTCGGATGCTTTATGGAAACCTCAGCCCGTGCCGGGGCAGCCTTTCTCAGGACGCCTTGGCTACCCAGCGAGGGGGAGGGGCTGGGTCGGCCCCACGCACATAGACGTGCCTCCACACTGGGCTTGCTGGCAATCCAGTTTAATAGCACATTTCTAACCCCTTTCTTGGAAAAGGAATTCGGATTACATAATCACAAGACCACACCTGCCGCTGCTCAGCGTGAGCTGACACGTCCGGGCCTTTATGGCTGCGGTACCAGCCAGCTCCCAGCTCCCGGCCCAGGAGCACGGCGGGGAAGTGCAAGGGCTCTGCGCGCTGTGTTGAGCCCAGCAGTTGGCACTAGTGACCCAGGCAATTCGGCTTTCTCGCTGTGGCTCGCTGCTTTGGGACTCTGGGGGCCGGTGGGTGCACATTCACTGCTGAGGGGCAGCGAGAAGCACCAGCGACCCAGAGCCGACTGGACCAGTTCTTCAGATGAGCTTCGCTTAGTAAAGAGACCCCTTCGGTGTTCCCCGGCATCACTGGGGTCCCCCCGCCCAGTCTCCCTGGGTGCAGCCTCCCACCCTGCACCCCGCGCCATGCGCTGCGAGCTCTGATCTGGCCGGGTTGCCCACTGCCTCTTCTATTCAACAGTTCTGGGCTGTTACGCGTCTCCATTGGCTTGGGCTTGGAGATAAAGCTCTGAAGCAAATCTGTGTCCACATTTCCTGCGGAAGAGCCACGTGCCGGCCGTCCAGAGCCCCCGGCATCGCCGCAGGCCGGCCGGCTGCCAGGGCGCGCTTCCTCGTTTCAGACAGGTAACCTGTGGGTAGACTTTTCTGCCTCCAGCAAAACTTTGACCCAAATGTCTGTTTTCAACACATAAATGAAAACAATGTGAGTCATCGGAGCCGCCAGTGTCGTGACTCATACGCCTGCGAACTTACTACGAGGTGGGACTCCCCTTGTTCTTCAGCGGAAGGGGCAGGAGAGCAGCGCCTCCCGCGCCAGGGCGTATGGACTGCACCCGGAAAACGGGGCGCCCCCGCCCCCCCAAGAGGCAGCCCAGGGAGCAGATGAAGGGAAGAGGCAGAGCATCCTGCCCCAGCCCTGCTGCCTAAGCAGGGGCCCTTGGGGGTGTCCCCCCTTGATGTCTGCACCCCACGGCCTGGTGCTCAGACCGAGGATCTGGAGACAAAGGAGCTGCTCTTCAGCCGCCCTAGGTCAGCCACAGCCGCTTTCTGCAGGAGCCTTCCCGCCTGGCGTGTCTTTCCTGACATCAGACCTTCCTTCCCTCTTGGTGATGAAGGAACCACAGACAATCTGAGAGTGTGGCCTGATTTTTTCGGGTTCTGGGGTCCCAGAAGCAAATTCTCCTGGAAGGGAAACACAAGGGCCCTGAGGTTCAACGCACACCAGGCTGGGGCAGCCACTAGTCCTCAGACCCCCCAGGCGAAGGAGGCAGGGTCCAGTTTTCCTCAGCTCGGTTGTGCCTGGCTGGGCTGCGCCTCAGCCACTGAGCTCTTGGGGGGCAAGGAGATGGCAAAAAGGGAGACGGGTATTCTCCAACTTTAACTCCTGATGATTTTCTTTCTCCAGAGGGCTGGGAGGAGTTTCCACCTCCGGGACGTCACTCACAAGTTTTACGTGTATTTGCGGGAATGTTCCGCGTCGGCCCTGGGGGCCCAGACTTCGTTGTCCAGCGCTTGCTGTTCTGCTGGGAACGGGGAGCTCGATTCCCATGGCGTGGGGCAGCCCTGATGCTGTTCAAACACTGCTGCTCGGCCAGCGGGAGGGCAGTTTGGGAGCTGGGCTGAGAAGCCCAGGAGCCAGGAACCCCCATGGCAACCGGGAGGGAAGGGGTTCTGCTCGGAGGGGTGAGGGCCAGAGCCCCACAAGCTGTTTCATAGACTGAGGGTAAAGAGCGCCCTCCCCGAAGCTTTGGTCCAGGTCCGGGTTTGTGACTTCCCTCCATATCCTGACCAGGCCTCGCGTGGACACACTGGGGCCCTGGGGGGCCCCAGTGCCTGGGTCCCTGGGGGGACACTCTAAGTGCTGGCCTGTCTGAGCCTGAACCTCCCTCATCTTGTAGCAGGGGGTCCCCAGGAAAAGGGCAGGTTCTAGGTTCCCTGCCCCACCCAAGGGAGGGTGGAGTGGAGCAGGGAGAAGAAGCTGGAGAAGGAGACTCAGGAGGAAGGAAGAGGACGGGGCGGGGGAGCCTGGAGGCCGCGCAGGGAGCAGAGGCGCGTGGGGAAGCGGCGCTGGCCTCTCGGGCCTGGACGGGCCGACACCGACAGGGGAGCCCCGTGGGGAGGGGACAGCAGCAGCGTTGGTCTTCATTTTGCTCCTTCTGTCCCAGACGAGCTGGGCCCTTTCTGCCCCTTTCCTGTGGGCCCCACCAGGAGGGCCCTTAGACTGTGGCAGCTTTTAGGCCTCAGAGGCCCTGCTTGGGCCAACCCCATGCGGCTGGACCTTTGCCCATGAAGGGTTGGGTAACTTAGGGTGCTTGATTTGGAAACTATATTCTGTGTCTTATCTTTGTTACACACTAATTGTATTAAAGTTCCTTTCCATTAAAGGTCTTAATCACTAGTCTATTTGTCTTGATGCAGCAGATGGCAAAACCTATTTAGAGTGGGTAGACGTGGGGGTTCTGGGGTGCCCCTCTCCCTGTTCTGTAACAATCCCAGGGACCCCTCACCCCCTAGATATCTGCCCCCATCCATCCTCCTATCAGCCGGCTAACCCCACGCAAGCCTGATGTCTGGAATCAGCTGAGACAATGCTAAAATGTCCCATTCTGTTCTTTTTTTTTTTTTAAAAAAAGGTTTATTTATTTATGCATACAAGCTGGGGTACAGGCCAGAGGTGCCGGGGGTGAGAGGATTCACCAGAGACAGAGTGGGGAGCAGAACAAGCAGATCGACGGAAACACGCTGCTGAGGGGAGCAGCGGGGGAAGCAGGAGGGGTCTGCTGCGCCATGTGGGAATCTCCCCGGCCACGGATCGAACTCGTGCTGCAGTGGCTGCAGTGCTGCCCTTACTCCGCTGCACCACCAGGGAGGCCCTCCCATTCTGTTCTTATTTCCAAGTCCTCAACCCTGAAACGAGCACGAAAGAATCTCCATCTCCACACATTTGAAATATTCGGCTTGATTTTTCAGTAGACGTGCATTTGTTTTGTTTCTTGAGCTCGTTGCTGCTCAGAGGATTCGTTATAAAATCTTTGAAGACTCTGACTAGACAACAAAGTGAGTACTAGTTGCAGACTATACTATTTAGTGTATGACACAAGCATGTTAGCAGGATGCTAAATAAAATTCATTTAACAGGACTCTACAGGAGCTCTGTGGCCGACTTGCTCACCCCCCACTCCCCACATAAGGTTCACATTCACAGAATTTCTCATTGCCCGTTTCTCAGCGAGCCTGCCCCCAGGCTGACCTGCTTGCGGCGGTCCCCTCTTTCCACCCCAGCCCGGACGGAGCGCTGGCTCTCTGCTGAATCTGGAGCCTGATGGCCACCAGGGGCAGCAGCAGCAAGTCCTCCCACATCACCTGGGACCAGAGGCTCAGGGCCCACAGCCACCCGTGTGCCCCACACTGTCTGACCCGCCAGCATCCTGAGTGTCACCCTCAGGTGGAGGGTTTGCTTCCTGTGTCGGGAAAGCTCAGGTCTAACCTCAAGGGAACTGTGATGCAGTCCTGGGGAAGATCAGGGTGGAATATGGAGATACAAAGAGATCTGAAACTATCTTGCCATTTCCGCGCAAGTAGTAATAATAACGATTTTTTTGGTGGGTTTTTTTTTTTAAAGATTTATTTTTTATTTATGCATACAAGCTGGGGTACAGGCCAGAGGCGTGGGGCGGCGAGAGGGTTCACCAGAGACAGAGTGGGGAGCAGAACAGGCAGATCAGAAATCCACTGCTGAGGGGAGCAGCGGGCGAGGCAGGAGAGGTCTGCCGCGCCATGTGGGAATCTCCCCGGCTGGGCGTCGAACTCGCGTCGCCGCTGCCGACAGCTCCACAGCGCAGCGCTCAACCGCTGCGCCACCAGGGAGGCCCTTTTTTGTGGATTTCTATTATTTTTATTTTGTTTTGTTTTTCAAATTTCTTCTTATTATTTATATCTTTTACATTATCGTGTATTCCCGTAGGTTCCCCACCACCGATTCACCCGTGAAACGTCGCCATAGCCCCTCGTGATCTTTTCTCCCCTGTTTTGAGTCCCCCTCCCTTGCTGAATGTTTCTTTCTTATTTGATTCCCCTATAATCCTGTTATGAGTGAAAACAGGTGTTTTTTTTTTAAAGCATTGTATCTTTCTTTTTTCTTTTTTTAAGATTTATTTATGTATACAAGCTGGGGTACAGACCAGGGGCGTGGGGTGGTGAGAGGGTTCACCAGAGACAGAGTGGGGAGCAGAACCGGCATATGGATGGAAACACACTGCTGAGGGGAGCAGCGGGCGAGGCAGGAGCGGTCTGCATGCCCTGTGGGAATCTCCCCGGCAGATGTCAAACTCTTGTCACCGCTGCGGACAGCTCCACAGCGCAGTGCCTAACCGCTGCGTCACCGGGGACGCCCCCTTTTTATTTCTTTTTCTTTTTACTAAGAATAACAACAGCAACTTCAGAAATTCTTGCTGAACCAGAGGGACACCAAGACAATAGGGAGAAAAGGGCAGCTGCATTTATCTCATCAAGCACCCAGGGCCGCTTCCTAATTTGATTTCTGTATTCCATCGCACACCTATTCAATCCGAACTAGACAGAGTGTCAAAATTTGCATTACAAACCTTTCTCTGGTGTTCTTGGGGAATTCCTTCAGCTTTTATTTCAGGATTTCAACCCCCTTGGTCATAGACGTTGGATGAAAGATATACTTTAGTCTCTGGGTAATCTAACACCTGGATCAAAACTCTTATTGAAAGTGAGTTAGATTGAACTCGATTTCGGTCATGTGATGATAAATACTGTCATCTCCTTGAGCAAACTTGTCTTGCAAGCTGGGAGATTTATTTTTGGCTATGTCAGTGTCTTTTGGGAAACTTGGACCTGTACCAGCTACATTTATTCTTTGAGAATCAGGTTTCCAACTGAGGAATAGAAAATATAAGGAACATTGATTTGAAAACTTATGAAAAAATACTTACTGCTTATTTCTTCCCTTTGGAAGAAATGTTACTGATTTTTTATAGGTATATAAATTATTGCATCTTATTCATAAAACTACTGTTGCAAGACTCATAAGTTTCTTGAGTTTATATAAGGTAATTGATTGCAGAAAGATGAAATTTTATGTGTTTAAATGATTTTCTATATTTCCATTTTTTTGGCTAGTATCTCTTTGTGTCAATTTTTAAAAATATTTTTACCCCAACCATAAAATGAGGATTTTAGTCCAGTGAATGTCTAATGCTCTCTAGTTTCCCATGTTCATCTCTTCTATATTTTTTGAAAGTTTGAATTTCTTGTCATGTGCACATGCTGTTGCTTTATTATTTTGCTCATAAGAAAGATTACGTAAGCAGTAGGATTGTGGACCATTTGTTTTTCATTTACTTCCCTTTAAATGAGCAAGTGGTGTTTTAAAAGGAGAGTCAATGAGAATATTAGATCCACAGAAGAAAGGAAAAGAGGGAAGGAGAAAGGAGGATGTGGAGAGTCAGGTGTGTGCAGCAGTATTATGATTTTTTAAAAAGATTTTCTAAGGTGTAGGGGATCACCTAGTGGTGGGAATTGAAAAAGCTTCTAAGGCGTTTTAGATTCTTTTTCTTGTGCTTCAGTTCATATCACTGAGTGTCCATATGGTTTGTATCAATTTACTTAAAACATACCAAGATGTTGAATATATATATTTTTTCAATAAGATTTATTCAAATTATACTCATAGGTTTAATATGTAATATGTACCCTCAAGTTCATCTTTATCAGAGAGAAGTTATCCCTTTTACAAGAAACACGCATTGGAGAGGGTGTGAAGAGAAGGGAGCCCTACAAACTGTTGGAAGAAAGGTATATTCATGTAGCCATCATGAAAAACAGTGTGGGGATTCCTCAAAAAATGAAAACTAGAAATTCCATAAAAGTAACTTATCCCATTTCTGGATATTTACTTGAAAAACACATACATTCTAATTCAAAGAGATACACATGTACACCCATGTTTATTGTGGCATTATTCATAACAGCCAAGATACAGAAACAACCTAAGTACCCAACAGGAGGTGAATGGATAAAGAAGATGTGCTGTATATCTGCAATGGAATATTACTTGGCCATCAAAAAGATGAAATGGGCCATTTGTAAATGTGGATGTACCTAGAGAGTATTATCTAAACTGAAATAGATCATATAGAGAAAGAAAAAAACCATACGGTTTCACTCATATGTGGTACACAAAGGGAAAAAGCAAATGAATGAACTAAATAAACAAAAAATAAAAAAAAGATGAAATTAGTCATCACCAGAAGGGAAGAAGGAAGGAAGCAAGTACATCAGGGATGGTAGAAGATGGAATTAGACTTTCAGTGGTGACCTTAATGCCGTACATACAGATGTGGATTTAAACCTGTGTCTGTAAACCTGAAAACTCTAACATTATAAACCAATGTTATTTCAATAAAACATTTTAAAATCCCCTAGTGTCAAACTTGAAAAATGGTTTCTCTTCCCAAAGAATGTGCTAACTTAATGGCTCTTTAGTTAAGAGAACTCTAGAGCTACACAAAACAAGCATGAAAGCAGGGTCCTATCAATCTGAACCCCTGGGCCTAAAATCCCAGCTCCAGCAAAATCATGATTCTCTGAGATTCCATCTGTAAAACAAGCTTCCAAAGCAATTAGAAGGCCAAGCCAGGTTTCCCACTTGTCAAAATTAATCAATCATGTGCATGTGACATCTTCTATTTAATTTGGGCTATCTCAAAAGCAGAAACAAAGATTAAAGTCCTGGGTTCTGCTCCCCACTCTGTCTCTGGGAACCCTTTCACTGCCCCCCACCTCTGGCCTGCACCCAGCTTGTATGCATAAAAAATAAATAAATCTTAAAAAAAAAAAGATTAAAGTCCTGGAAGCAAGTAGTTGATCTGGGTGATGATTCCAGGAAGCCAAGTGGGGAGCAGGGAGAGTGAGGTGGGAAAGGAGGAAAAGTAAATGGAAGGTGTCACATCGCAGTGGTGGCAGGAGAGTCACCAGGACCAGGAGGGCCTGGTCCCTTGGGCATCTCTCAGTAGCACCTGAGTGAAGGATGCACCTTTACCCTGAATCCTGGCCTTATTCGTTCAGGATTGCCCTGGAAGCCCTGACTTCTTCCCTCAGTTCCCAATCTTTAGTTGTGCATAATACACCTAGGTCTAGCCTCTTTGTTAGAAATGGTGGGATTTCATCTTTTTCACAGCTTAGTAGTATTCTAGTATATGTCAATAAATTCTCGTTAAACAGAAATAGAAACTTCCTCAGTCTCATAAACACAAGCATACACCATTGCATTTGTAGTAGTGAAAAAGTGAATGCTTTTCCCTAATTTTGGAAAGAGGCTGTTATTCCATCTATTCAGCATTATACTTGAAGTCCTAACTGAAAGGTTCGCGAGGTATTAGGAGGGAACAAAAGAGTCCAGGCACCAATATGACTAACAAAGGAGTCTTGAGAACCCGAGGAGAAAAGCGGGGGTGTCTTGCCCAGTAGAAAGCGGGGGTGTCTTGTGTACTGAAGTAAGAGTACAGCTGTGCAAGGTCAGCCATGACACAGATATGTGGAACCAGCAGATGTTCTGCAAAATTGCAAAGTTATCAGGCAAGTTTGCTAACATTTAGTTTCAAAACCTTCCTGTCAGCAGTTTCCAGAAGCCCCATTCACCCCCTCCCTGGGCGACCTTTCACTAACTAGTGGAACAAAGGAAGCATAAAGAGAAAGCATATGGAAGTAAACCATGTTGGCTCAGGTAATGTGTAGAAAATACTAATGAGCTGTAAAAAAACTCCTAAAACTATTAAGAGATGTTGGTTAAATTGTGTCCCTCTGGGCCTCCCTGGTCGCGCAGGGGTTAAAGTCTCAGCACTATTAAGCCATTGCCAGCCACTGCAGCACAGGTTTGATCCCCAGCCAGGGAGCTGACCCACATGGCGTACCAGACCTCTCCTGTCTTGCCTGCTGCCCCCCTCAGCAGTGTATTTCAGTCAATCCACCTGTTCTGCTCCCCACTCTGTCTCTGGTGTACCCCAGTTCTTGTATGCATAAATAAATACAAATAAATCTTTTAAAAAAATTGTGTCCCTCTACCCCTCCCCTCACAATCACCTGATTCCCTGTTCAAGAAATGCTGCATTTTTTTCTTTATCTCTTTATTCATAGAAGAACTAGGGAGTGTGTGTGTGTGTGTGTGTGTGTGTGTGTGTGTGTGTGTGTGTATTCACCAAAGACAGAGTGGGGAGCAGAACAGGCAGATTTACTGAAATACACTGCTGAGGGGAGCAGCGGGGAGACAGGGGAGGTTTACTGAGCCCTGCGGGTCAGCTCCCTGGCCGGGGATGCAACTCAGGCCACAGCGGCGCTAGCATGATAGTATAGAGACTTAACCCCTAGCCACCAGGGAGGCCCCTGCATTTCTTTATTGTGAATTAAGAAGAAGGTGGTGTGAGGTGTGGTTATCTGCTGAGTGATGAATGGATGGATAGCCAAGGCAGATTTCTCACTCAAACCTTGGAAATCCTCTACAGCCTATCTTTCTAGTTCTGTTTTCTTTTGGCAACTAACACATACTTTAGTAATTACCCTGGGAAGCAATGTCATTGTAATTGATGTTGGAAACAGAATTTGATTCAAATCCCAGAAGGATTTGAAGTTAGCAGACTGATACCACAGGGTCTGACCCAAGCTCTCCTTGCTAACCAGCTTCCCCAGCTTCTTGGAGCTTCAGGGATAGTGGAGAACAGGTCTTTCTCCAGAGAGCACTTTTACCTCCCAAGAAGGGTCGATTTTGAACCTCCTTTGTGCAAAGTTACCAAGGAGTTACTAACCAGATATAAATCCTGGACGTGCACAGCAAAGTCTGAGAATTACCTAGATGCTTATTTCTAAGGGGTGGGAATCCGCAGCTTTTATGATGAAAGTGACATTAGAACTGGGTAGAAAAGCACGAGCAGAACTTCAGGGATGGGAAGGGGCAGGTCAGGCGGCAGGACCAGGGTAATGACAGCGAAAGAGGGGCAGGGGCACAGCTGGCATCTGAGGACAAGGGCATGGCGGTGTGCTAAGGCTTCCTCGTTTCGCTTCTGCAGGAGACGTTTCAACGGGGAAATGAGCACCTCAGTCAGACACATGAAACGAATGGGCTTCACGAAAAAGGGGAGAATTACACCCGGTTTTGAAGATTCTCCCCGTTACAAAGGCCTCTCCCGGGGCCCCAGCTAACAGGGCTCGGGTCCCCGCTTCGCACCGTGTCCCCCAGAGCCGGCAGCTGCTAGGAGGGCAGCTTGCGGGTCCCCGGTCCCTTCTCAAGTCGCGTCGCTTCCAGGCGCCACGGTTAACTTTAAATGCGAATTCTTGGCGCTCAGGGTTGTTCAGAACGACCCAGGGGCGGGACGCCCGGCAGGGCTGCGCGCGTGTGTGGGTCCCGGACGACCAGCGGGTGCGGCCGCGGCTGCGCCCCGGCGATAGGCCGCACCCCGCCCGCCGCCGCTGGGCGGAAGCACGTGGTCGCCACCGCCCCCAAACACTGGGCGCCGCGGCCCGCAAAGGACTCGATTTTTAAAATCTATTCGGGAGGACCAATCAGAGGCGGCCGTCCGAGGCGGCGGAAGCGGATTGGCTCGCAGCCGCTCCCCCGGGCCAATCGGCTGGGAGGCGAGCGTGGGGCCGGAAGCGGGCGGAAGGAAACGGACGGCGGCGGCGGCGGGCGGTTTGAGCGGCCCGGGCTGCTGAGGCTGCTCGGAACTAGGTGAGCGCCTTGCCCGGCCCGGCCTCTGCGGGGCTCGGGACGGGTGAGGGGCATCGCGCTCTTGGCTCCGCACCCCGAGCGGCCGCGTTCGCCCAGGAGGAGGGGGCAGCGCCCCTGGGCTCGGAGAACCCGGAGCCCCTTACTCGGGGTCCGGCCCGGCCCGCGGGTGGGGTCCGGCTCCGCGGGGGTCGGGGTCCCGCAGAGCTGCTCGGCCCGCAGGTGGGGTCCGGCTCCGCGGGGGTCGGGGTCCCGCAGAGCTGCGCGCCCCTGACTCTGGGTCCGGCTCGGCCCGCAGGTGGGGTCCGGCTCTGCCGGGGTCGGGGTCCCGCAGAGCTGCCCGGCCCGCAGGTGGGGTCCGGCTCCGCGGGGGTCGGGGTCCCGCAGAGCTGCGCGCCCCTGACTCTGGGTCCGGCCCGGCCCGCAGGTGGGGTCCGGCTCCGCTGGGGTCGGGGTCCCGCAGAGCTGCTCGGCCCGCAGGTGGGGTCCGGCTCCGCGGGGGGCCGGCCAACCCGGCGCTGCGCTCAGCCCTGGGCCTCCGCGCCCCTGCTCGGTGGCTCCGGGAGACGCTGCCCCGCCGCTGTAGATGCGCCCTGCGCTCGAGCTTGGGCCCCGGGGACCCGGTTTTGCGGTGGAGCGGGGGTCCTGAGGAAGGGGGAGCGGGGAGACCGTGCCGGGGAGGGGTCCCCTGACAGTTCTCCGGGCTCTTTGTGGGGTCGGGAGATTCGGCAGGAAGAGTGTCCTCGGGCAGGTAAGCGTAAAGCGGAGCCTCTTCTGCAGAGTACACAGCCTTGCAGAGCCTCCACGGCACCCGGCTTTCCTTCACCGCCCTCCCGTCGCAGACACCCCCTTTGCTGTGTTCACGTCTTACTTTTGAGGGTTATGAGTTTTTGTCCTTTTGCCCAGGGGTGCCACACAGACTGCTGGAGGATGCCCTCAGCTGTTGCCTCTGGTGTCTCACGAGGTGAGGGATCCTTCAGGACAGCGGTATCCGCCGGGTACCCTCCCCTGAAGGAGGGGCGCCCTGCCTGAATGGGCATTGTCCTGTGGTGGAGCCCCGTGGGATGCCGGGATTGGGGGCAAATGGGCGTGGAGTTTGAGGTGCTGTGTTAAAGAAACTGAGGCCTTTGCGATGGGAGAACCCAGGGGAGGGGAATTCAACCACAGCGAAACAGCTTCCCAAGGCTTGACAGGGATATTATGTGTTTACCAAGACCTGTCTGTTTCTTAATTCTTGAAAACCTTTTTATTCTTAGTATTTTTATCAACAGTTGACTGTCATCGAAAAAAATTTCATGGGTGAAGTCGATTGAAACAAAATCCTAAAATGGTTGTGGATTTCATTTAGTAAAAGATAAACTTTCACCTTGTTGCGGAAATAACTGGGAAATGAATGCTTTTCTTTCATTTCAGTTCGGAGGCACTTGAGTAAAGAATAGAGAACGATTGTCAGACTTTCTTCCCACTGGCTTACATTTCCTTAAGATGAGGCTGAGAAAGCTCATCCCTTCACACCCCTTACTGCTTTGTTCCATTGGCTCAAGCACACAAATGCAAGTGTTGACAAGGTCTGATAGGACAGTGGGCATGCAAGAAGCTCACCCGGTGACCCTGTTCTGAAGTTTTAGGGAGAGGTGCCAGAATGATTATCCTCATTTTACAAAGGAGGAAACCAAGGCACAGAGCAGTTAAATGGCACGTCCAAGGTGACCCAGCTGGGATTTGAGTCACCAAGCTTTTCATGCCTGTTCCTAGTTGTGGTCTGGCCGGAGCATACCTTTACCTGATTCCACCCCAACACTGCACTCACTCTTTGTTCCTTCATGCGTCAGTTTATCCAGTGGTAACCACCTGCAAGGAGGCTGGGGGAGGAGCTGTGTCGTGAAACCAGAACCAGGTTGTGGGTCTCAGGGCTTCCTAGATGGAACCCCGTGAGTGGCAAAAGGAGCATTTGCAAAACATTCATGTTTGGTAGCATGAAAACAAACTGAGCCATAGAAAGTAGATAGCCGTGGAAGGGGGAGCACGTCACAGTTGGGTGCACTTAAGCTGCCTCGGAGGGATGGAGCCGGCATCGTACACCCCGTCATCTTTTGAGGTGTGCTTTGCCCACTGGGGTCTTCTAGGTGGCTGTACAGGCTCCTTAGTCCCTGTGACTGGACTTTCCTCTTATGCTAACCCGTCGTGTGCTTATTCTTTCCAGCTTTGTACATGTTTGAATAAAACAGGAGCGCAAAATGAGCTGGGCTTTGGAAGAATGGAAGGAGGGCCTGCCCACAAGGGCCCTGCAGAAAATTCAAGAGCTCGAAGGCCAGCTGGACAAGCTGAAGAAAGAAAGGCAGCAGAGACAGTTTCAGCTCGAGACCCTGGAGGCTGCGCTGCTGAAGCAGAAGCAGAAGGTACGGCCGGCACGTGGGTGCCTGGCGAGGCCTGGGCCGAGGGCCCTGCTGCGGGCTGCCAACACTGGCCGTGATTTAGGGTACAGGGCTCACACCTCTTCACCATGTGTCGCCACACCCACCGACCGCCGGAGCACCCATAATCCACCAGGGTCTGCTGGGCTCCCTCCCTTGACTCCACCCTCCCCCTCTGGTCCCCTCAGTTCTGCAGAATCCAAGGGTTTGCCCTGGTTTGACTTTGGCCACCCCTTTGCTTTGTGTCTTTATAGTCCACATGGGAGCAGAACCCCCAGTGTGCCTCATTTTCCCTGCGACTGATTTGCTCAGCTCCATCCCCTCCGCTTCTATCCTGGTGGCCTTTAGCGGCTAACGACGTGCCCCGGGCTCTTGCACGGACACTGCCCGAAGCAGGGCGGGAAGACGCTCCCGTGCCCTCGCTTCCGGCTGCGGGCCTCCCTGAGTTCTGTGATCCCGACACGCCGGCAAGCGGCTAGAGCGGCCGGTGCTCAGGAAACGGGTCCGGGCCGTCCAGCTTTTGGGCAGCTCGCGCCAGCTCATGGAGTGAGAGGCTGATTTCCCCCCGCCCGCTCCCGCTAGGTGGAGAATGAGAAAACCGAGGGGATAAACCTGAAGCGGGAGAACCAGAGCCTGATGGAGACGTGCGAGAGCCTGGAGAAGACGAAGCAGAAGATGGCTCACGACCTGCAGACCAAGGAGTCCCAGGTGAATTTCCAGGAAGGACAACTGAACTCGAGCAGAAAGCAAATCGAGAAACTGGAGCACGAGCTGAAGAGGTGATTTTTGCTGGGTCGGGATGGCAGCGCTGCGGGCTGTGTGGATTTATCAGCTGCCCCTCTTTCCCTCCGACAATCTGGTCGTCACACGACGGTGTTTCTCCCCCAGCGGAGTAAAGGGTGCTTGGAGGAGCGGGAATCCTCTGCTCCGTCCCCCCTGGCGCTGTGCGTCTGTGCAGTCACCGCTTAGGAAGCTGCTGCCTGGGCGGGCGCTGCTTGTCCCTGGCCTGTCAGTAATTATAAGCCACGCTGGCCGCGTGCGTCCTGGAAGCTGGAGGGAGGGTAAACGTGCCTTGTGCCCTTGCTCTGCAGAGAGCGAGAGAGAAACTGGGGCATTGCACAGAACCCGGGGCAGGCGAGCTCCGGTCGGGCTGGGGGCCAGGGCGTTCTGGGGGGGCCGTCTGTAGGGTTTTGTGGATTTGTCGTTTCTCCTGATGCTGAGCACGTGATCGTGACGCTTGATTTCGGGCTTGACCTTAGGGTAGAAGACAGTGGAATGTCTGGGGGTGGGGAGGAGAGAATGGTGGAGTCCTGTGCCGTGAAGCCAGGCTAGAGGGGGTGAAGGTGAAGGCGGCGGGGGTCCCCCCACTGACACCCTCCCTTCCATCGTCAGCTTCACAGAGCCATGCCACGTTTTAGTTGAAATAGTCTCGTTTGTGAGGTAGAGACGTTTCTGAAACTTTATCACCGACATGCACTCTCGACTGTGAAGACTCGTGCACAGTTGTCTGTAGAAACGTTGAGTTAGAAAAATTGTTGCATGTAGTTTTCACGTCCTCGCCGAAGCCACCGAAGGCAGGAACTTGGTTTCCCTTCGTGGCCGCTGATCAGGTTTCAGGGAGGGCCCATGCGGGTCAGGTCGTGGGTCAGAAGCTGTTGAGTCTCCGCAAACTCACTGAGTAAACCTAGTAGAAAGCGGCTTTTTCGTGTTTTCTCGGTGGTGGTTTTGTTTGGCTGCTTAGGGGAAACGAAAGATCTGGAACAGCAGGCCAGTAAACTTTGGTAGCTGAGATAGATGAGCTTTTATTTTATTTACTTATTTTTGCAGGGATTTAAAATATACCGCAATTTATTTAATGCAACATACCTAGAAACTCAACATTAATGTTTCACTCAATAGTTAAGACTATAGATGTAGATATTCACAATATCACTGATTCTCCTTGACAGGACTAGAACTTTATTTTGTTTGTTTGTTTGTTTGTTTTTTGTTATTTTTATTTGTGTCTTTTACATGACCTTGTATTCCCCGTAGGTTTCCCACCACCAATTCACCCGTGAACCGTCACCACAGTCCCCTGTGCTCCCCTCTCCCCCATTCTGAGCCCCAATCCTCCTCCCTGTCTCACTGGTTGATGCTCTTGTATTTGGTTCCCCTATATTCCTGTTATAAGTGAGACCATTCGATATTTTTCTTTTTCCTTTTGGCTTATTTCGCTGAGCATGATCCCTTCTAGTTCCATCCATGTTGCTGCGAATTGCATGTGTTTGTCTTTTTTGATTGCTGAATAGTAGTCCATTGTGTACAAGTACCACATCTTCTTGATTCAGTCATCTATTTTTGGGCATCTGGGTTGTTTCCATATCTTCGCTATTGTAAATAGTGCTGCAGTAAACACACGGGTGCATGTATCCTTTTTGATACATGCATACAAGCTGGGGTACAGGCCAGAGGCGTGGGGCGGTGAGAGGGTTCACCAGAGACAGAGTGGGGAGCAGAACAGACAGATGGATGGAAACACACTGCTGAGGGGAGCAGCGGGCGAGGCAGGAGAGGTCTGCTGTGCCCTGTGGGAATCTCCTGGTTGGGCGTTGAACTCGCATCACCGCCACCGACAGCTCCACAGCGCAGCGCTTAACCGCTGCGCCTCCAAGGACGCCCTTATTTTAATTTTCTGAAGGTAAGGCTAGGGGAAGGGAGGCGCAGGACGTGACTCTGAAAGGGAGACACAGTCCTGCTTTTGCAAGACTTCCAGATTCATCCCGGGAGTCGGCAGCCTGTCTCCTCGGGGGTCTCGACTGGCGCTGCCCAGTAGGGTGGCCGCTGGCTGTGGTGTCCCCCGAGCCGTTGGAGGGAGGCCGCTGCAAGTGGAGAGCTGCTTTACAGAGAGGACGTGGTCCAGAGGCTGGTGATGCAGCCACAAGAAATTCGCAACAGCGTTGTGGTGATTTTTGTACGACGATAGTTTTGTGTGGTAACTTTTCTTTACAAATTGAAACGATCGTCCTTCAAGAACACTGGGTTCCATGTGAAGATGGAACGGACTTATCGCTTCCGTCATGTCGTCCTGTCACTTGCGTTGACGGCGCCGTCTCTGAGCAGTGTTTTCGGCACGTGCTCTGCTCCCCCGTCCGGTGCGGCTCCACCTTGAGCTGTGGGGCTGTGGCAGAGCCCGGGCACGTCATTAACTGTCCCGACAGGTGCTCCTTCAATTTCTGCGCCAAGCGAAAAGCAGAGACAGCAGGGATGGGCAAGAATTGAGTCCTGTTTTGACCTGGTCCCAGAACATGCATGGCTGGGGGTGCTGTGCGCACTCAGCGTCTAACCCGCCGTCCCCGCCTGCTTCCAGGCCCCCTTTTCTAGGTGGGTCGTGTTAACCTGCTTTCAAGCTGCTTCAGAAATGTCAGGCTTCCTTTTTGCAGTCACTGAACACCGTACGTGGTGTTGTCAGATGTTGTCACGATCTCAGTGGGCGCTTCAGTGACACGTTTTCTCCCCTGTTTCTGAAATTCTGGATTCTTTTCTCTGTGTCATTCTTTGCTTCACACTGCATAATTTGCTTGGACCGTGTCCCTAGCTCCCAGCTCTTCTTTGCTTACGTGGTGGTTTTTATAGATCTTTGCTAGAGTGCTTCTCACATGGTATATCTTTTTTTTTTCTAAGCTTAGTCATTTCTAGGTTTGTTTTTTTTTTATGTGCTTATTTATTTGTTTGTTTTTAATTTATATCCTTTACATTATTGTGTATTCCCTGTAGTTTCCCCACTACCAGTTCACCTGTGAACCATCACCATAGTCCCTTGTGCTCTTTTCTCCCCTATTTTGGTCCCTCTTCCTCCCCCTCCCCTGCAGAATGTCTCTTATTTATGGTTGCCTGGTAGTTTTTTGTTTTGTGTGCTTTTTTCTTCTCCTGATCTCTCATTTGGCTCCCCTGTATTCCTGCTATAGGTGAAACCATTTGATAGTTTTCTTTTTCGTTTCGGCTTATTTCGCTGAGCATGATCCCTTCTAGCTCCATCCATATTGCTGCGAACTGCATTAATTTATCATTTTTGATTGCTGAATAGTATTCCATCATGTACAGGTACCACGTCTTCTTGATCCAGTCTTCAATTTTTGGGCATTTGGGTTGTTTCCGTATCTTAGCTATTATAAATAGTGCTGCAGTAAACATAGAGGTGCATGTGTCCTTTTGGATTAATGTTTTTGTGTCCTTTGGGTATATTCCTAGGAGTGGAATTGCTGGGTCATACGGAAGCTCCATTTTTAGTTGTTTGAGGACCCACCATGCTTTCCATAGAGGTTGGACCAGTTTGCATTCCCACCAACATTGTAGGAACATTCCTTTTTCTCCACATCCTTGCCAACATTTGTGGTTTTCTGTTTTTTAATGTGTGCCATTCTTGCTGGTGTAAGGTGGTATCTCATTGTGGTTTTTATTTGCATTTCCCTGATTATGAGGGATGTTGAACATTTTTCATATACCTGTTTGCCATTTGCATTTCTTCTTTGGAGAAGTGTCTTTTAAGTTCTTCTGCCTGGTTTTTGACTGGATTTTTTGCTTTGTTTTTGTTGAGTCATGTGAGTTCTTTGTAGATTTTTGTGATCAGTCCCTTGTCTGTTGTATGGAGTGCAAATATTTTCTCCCCGTCAGTAGGCTGTCTCTTTGTTTTGGTGAATGTCTCTTTTGCTGTACAGAAGCTTTTTAGTTTGATGTAATCCCAGCTGTTTATCTTTTCCTTCACTCTCTTTGCTTTGGGGGATGTGTCTTTAAAAATGTCACTAAGATGTATGTCATATAGTGTTTTGCCTTAGTTTTCTTTTATGTATTTTACAGTTTCGGGTCTTATGTCCAAGTCTCTTATCCATTTTGAATTGATTTTCATAACACGGTAAATCTTGATGTACATTTATCTCCTTAACTTGACTGAGCTTTGAAGACATGACTGAATTCATCTGTCCCTTAAGTTACTTCTTGTTAAACATCTTGGAAGGATGACGTGGTCAGACTCTCAGGGGAGCTGATGTTCGTGTTCGGTAGTTTTCGCTCTGATTTGGCCCCCTGTTTCCTAACAGGTGTAAATCTGAACTTGAAAGAAGCCAACAGGCCGTCCACTCTGCAGATGTCTCGCTGAATCCATGCAGCACACCCCAAAAACTGTTTGCAACTCCACTAACGCCAAGTCACTGTTACAGCGGTAAGGGTTTCTTGCTCGGTTTAAGTAGCTCTTGTACTGAGATTTTCCTCCTGCCAAGCCATGAGTTAATCCAACTTTGAATTCAGGTTCTCATTTGGATGTTAAAAAAACGCCACTAGCCGTATCCCAGGCGTTGGGGTGTCTGTGGAGCCATGTTCGGGTTAAGCCTTTAAATCTTTCACATTGCCTTTGTGGTGTGTTTTAAAAATAACACAGCTGCAGAGTTCTCAGAGTACCTGCGTTTCTGTGTGTTTTGATGGCTGAGTCATTTGGTCCGTATCTGTTGCCCTAACCAAAATCTTCTTTCTATTCGTTGCACCAAGACACTTGTTTTTATTTTATTTTTATTTATTTATTTATTTATTTATTTATTTATTTATTTATTTATTTATTTATTTTTATGATTTATTTTTTATTTATACATACAAGCTGGGGTACAGGCCAGAGGCGTGGGGCGGAGAGAGGGTTCACCAGAGACGGAGAGGGAAGCAGAACAGGCAGATCAGAAACACACTGCTGAGGGGAGCAGCGGGCGAGGCAGGAGAGGTCTGCCGCGCCATGTGGGAATCTCCCCGGCCGGGCGTCGAACTCGTGTCGCCGCTGCCGACAGCCCCATAGCGCAGCGCTTAACCGCTGCGCCACCGGGGAGGCCCCGACACTTGTTTTTAGACTGTGAGTAGTAATGATTGCTGGTCTGGGAATTCCTTCACAAAGTCAATGATGGAGGTAAAACCACGTTTCCCTGCCTGTGTTCAGGTTCCAAATATGAAGATCTGAAAGAAAAATATAACAAAGAAGTTGAAGAACGAAAAAGATTGGAGGAAGAAGTGAAGGTCTTGCAGGCTAAAGTAAGTTCACTGTGAAACCTTGGACTCTAGTCCAAGAGATCCGCCTGTAGAGGCCAGAGCACGAGGGGAGGAGAATCTGCTGTAAACAGAACTGACACATTTTCCTCCCCTGGGAAAATCACGTTCCTGGCTTATTGGTTATGATTATTTTTTTTTTTTTAAAGATTTTATTTATTTATACATACAAGCTGGGGTACAGGCCAGAGGCGTGGGGCGGCGAGAGGGTTCACCAGAGACAGAGTGGGGAGCAGAACAGGCAGATCAGAAGTACACTGCTGAGGGGAGCAGCGGGTGAGGCAGGAGAGGTCTGCTGCGCCATGTGGGATTCTCCCTGGCTGGGCGTCGAACTCGCGTCGCCGCTGCCGACAGCTCCACAGCGCAGCGCTTAACCGCTGCGCCACCGGGGAGGCCCGGTTATGATTATTTTTTGGTTTTATAAATACGTTGGTTTGAGAGGGGCAGTTGCTTTATGCCCAGATGTTAAGTGTTCCTTGAACCACTGGCCACGTCATTATCCCCTCACTAAGGCCGATGATAAGAACGGGCAGGCAGAGTCTCCCTGCCACCCCGATGCACTTTGCACCCGCTTACTCCTCCGTCCTGCTACCAAGGTCACGGGCTTTAACAACTGTTATTTAGGAAATGTTTATTTCAGAGGAGAACATTATTGGTATCCTCTCCCCAGTTCTGTGTGAAACACGTTGCTGACAAGGGTTTGAACTCCTTTCGTTCCGGGTAAGCAAGCAGAAAGAGGTGGGTGACGAGAACTAATGTCAGTAACAGAGACAGGGTGCCGGAATCCACTCTTCTAGTCCCTTCTCCTATCTAGCACTGTGATTGGCTTAAACAAACAAACAAGCAAAGCATCCAAAACATGCCAGTTTGACACTTAATGGTTCATTTCTGCTAAACATAAGATGTTTAAGAAATGGCGCAATTCAGCAAACAGTATCAGGCTGAATTTGTAAAGAGAGACCTTTAAATATTGAGGGTCAAAAATAGAGAGCTGTAACCACTGTAATTCGTTTCATGCCTTTAACCCTCATTTTGACGTTACTCCGCTTCTGGCATGGGGCAAAGGCATCGCACATCAGGACTAATAAGAATGAAATGATAGTTCTCCAGTTTGTTCTGGAAGCATTGTGGTGCTTCTTCGCCCAGCCCAGTCACGGCACCAGATCTGCCCCTGACATTGATTCCTGGCATCGTTTTGTGGAGGAATGTGAGTCTCCATAAAAACGAAACCTTCCCTGTGGCTATAAAAATATAACACAGGACCTGCAGCCATTCTTGGGATTTGTCAGAATAAAGGCAGAGAGAACAGAAAGAGCAACTCCAGTCAATGGAAAAGTCACAGGTGTGTGTTATATAACACAGGCATTTTGGGGGAGTGGCATGGCGGAAAGTGAGATTCTTTGAAAGTTCTTTCTTTTGGGGTCATATTTAACTTTTTTTTTAAGATTTATTTATTTATGCATATAAGCTGGGGTACATGCCAGAGGCGTGAGGCAGCGAGAGGGTTCACCAGAGACAGAGTGGGGAGCAGAACAGGCAGATCGAAGGAAATACACTGCTGAGGGGAGCAGCGGGGGAGGCAGGAGAGGCGCCTGTGCCATGTGGGAATCTCCCCGGCCGGGCATCGAACTCGCGTCGCCGCTGCCGACAGCTCCACAGCGCAGCGCTTAACCACTGCGACACCAGGGAGGCCCCATATTTAACTTTCATTTTCTTTGTGCAAAACTACAAGGACAGAGGAAAACCAAATTTTAGAAAGCAGTGTGCCCGTGAATACTCCCGTGTTTAATGGAGGGTGTGAGCGGTGCAGCTGAAATGCAAAACTGAGCCCACTGTAAATGACGGGTCCTCAGAGGGTGCGCACTTGCCCTTCAGGACTGAAGTCTGACCCCTGGGAAATCCCTTTCCTGGGGTTGGGCTTGACAGCGGCCCCCTGGACTTGGCCAGTCTTTCATGGTACACGGTGGAAGCGTTAACTTCTTGGCATTTTGGTTTTATGCTCTACTTGAAAACAAAGAGCCTCGAATGTGGAGATTTCTGAAGAGCTTCTGTGTTTGCAGAGAGCGAGCCAGCCTCTCCCCCAAACCAGCATGAACCACCGCGACATCGCCCGGCACCAGGCCTCCTCGTCCGTGTTCTCCTGGCAGCAGGACGCCACCCCCGGCCGCCTCTCCTCCAGCGCCCTGAAAACGCCCAGCAGGAGAGATTTCTCTGCATCTCACGTTTTTGGGGAGTATGAAGGGACTCCGAGTCGATCGACTTCGCAAACAGGGAAGAGAGCTGCTGATAGCACTTCCTGTGATAATTCCAGCAATTCTCAACTTCTGGATCAATTAAAGGCCCAGAATCAAGGTAACTTCTTGAGCTAATTTGGCTTGAATTTCCCTGAGGGTGACTTTAGACGTCAGTTCTGGAAGGTGCTGAGGAGTCAGCGTCGCCTCTGGGGGTGGCGTGTTCTGGGTAGCGAGAGGCCTCGCCACCGGGGACGGGTCTGTCTGCGCTGAAGGGCTGCATGAGAGGCTCTGAGCTGACTTTCCAACAGGGTGGGGCCCCCCACGCTTCTCCTTGGCCCCTCTGGAGCGTGGGGAACCAGCCTGTGGCCTGGCCCAGCCCTGTGGAGATGGGGGAGGGTCTGCGGAGCAGCCTGGCCCTGCCTGCCATGGGCATCCGTGTGGGGGCGAACCTGTAGCCTTGTCTGCTGCCCCTGCTGCTGCCAGCGGCCAAGGGGACCAGGTGGCGTTTGGATCCTCTCCGCAGACTGGTAATTTCCAGCATGGGATGTATTGAAAACTGCCGTCTGCGTCCATCGCCGAGGCCCATCTCGCTGCCAGCGCCATTGGAACCGATACTGTGTGTGTGAGGAGAAAAATGATTGTTACTCTTGGCAGCGCGGGAGCTCACACTGTCTCGATCTTTAGTGGAGGTGAAGGTCCCAGAGTATTCGGGAGGGCTCGTTTTTCACTGCTCGGCCCTCGTTTGCATCGAGATGGTGCAAACAGATAGTTGCTTGCCGTGTACAGACGCAGGGCTGGCGGAGACTTTCCCGAGGGGTGTGAGCCCTGCTTTTTGGCAGCCGCCGTAAGGAACTGTTCTTGATTTCAGAAAGGCATTTTTCTCCCCCAAGTTTTCTGTGAAAACATAAGAAAATTTCTCCTGTTTTGATAGACTCCTTGAATACAAATGAAAATAGAGACTGAACATCGGCATGAAGACCACTCAGAGTAGCTTGTGTTTAATGTGACTTGATGATTTTTTTTAAAGGTTTATTTATTTATGCATATAAGCTGGGGTACAGGTCAGAGGCGTGGGGCGGAGAGAGGGTTCACCAGAGACAGAGTGGGGAGCAGCACAGGCAGATGGATGGAAATACACTGCTGAGGGGAGCAGCGGGCGAGGCAGGAGAGGTCTGCCACATCATGTGGGAATCTCCCCCACTGGGCTTCGAACTCCGACAGCTCCACAGCGCAGCATCTAACCACTGTGCCACCAGGGAGGCCTGACTTGATGATTTTTATCTTGCCTACCACTTCAGAGCTGGTGCAGTCCTGAAGCTGTAACTCTTTTGCAGAGAACATGCATTAACGGAAGCCTGTTTTCTGTTTGTGGTTTAAGAGCTAAGGAGCAAGATTCACGAGTTGGAGCTACGTCTGCAGGGACAAGAAAAAGAGCTCAAAGGCCAAGGGAATAAATTCCAAGAACTCCACCTCCAGCTGGAGAAAGCAAAAATGGAATTAACGGAAAAAGAGAAAGCTTTGAATAAAAGCAGGGATGAACTAGTGAGAGCCACGGCCCAGTTTGACCAGACCTCCAGCAAGGTACCCGCGCCCGCCGTCAGCTGCGCTCCATGTTCTGGGCGGTTCTTTGGGAAAAGCACTTGCCGCTCTTAGCACCTAGGTGGGGGGACGGGCTGTGTCCCTCCACTAGCAGCACTGGGCCATTTGACCCGGGAAGCTCCTTTAGAGCTGGCTGGGTCTGGGGTCAAGCCGGGCTGCCTTCCCCGACTGCCCTCCCCCGCAGGTCGGGGCTGGGTGGGTGAGGAGTAAGGACGGTGTAGACAGGGCACCTGATGGGTAGGCAGGGCCTGTGAAGTCAGGGAACTCTGGGAGAGTGTTAGGACTGAAGATGGACTTTCCGTCTGCCCTTGGGACACGGTGTGTCCGCTCCTGCCATTAGACGATCTTTCGGCGCCAGTCCTGGTGGCCGAGGGCTTGTGCTGCTCTGGCCTGAATCGCCTGCTTCTCTCTAACCCTGTTGCTGTGCTGCTCTTTTTTTTCTTTTATTTTATATGTGTCTTTTACATTACTGTATATTCCCAGGAGGTTTCCCACCACCGATTCACCCGTGAACCATCACCACAGTCCCCTGTGCTCCCCGCCCCCCACCCTTTCTGAGCCCCAATCCGCCCCCCTCTCTTGCTGGTTGATGCTCTTGTATTTGGTTCCCCTATATTCCTGTTATAAGTGAGACCATTTGATATTTTCCTTTTTCCTTTTGGCTTATTTCGCTGAGCATGATCCCTTCTAGTTCCATCCATGTTGCTGCAAATTGCATGTGTTTATCTTCTTTGAATGCTGAATAGTATTCCATTGTGTGTATGTAGCACATCTTCTTGATCCAGTCATCTATTTTTGGGCATCTGGGTTGTTTCCATATCTTCGCTATTGTAAATAGTGCTGCAATAAACATACGGGTGCATGTATCCTTTTGGATTAGGGTTTTTTTGTCCTTTGGGTAGATTCCCAAAAGTGGTAGTGCTGGGTCGTATGGGAGCGCCACATTTATTAATTTGAGGAAATGCCATAGGGCTTTCCACAGTGGCTGGATCAGTCTGCATTCCCACCAGCAGTGTAGGAGAGTTCCTTTTTCTCCACAGCCTCGCCAGCATTTGTTGTTGCCTGTTTTTTCAATGTGCGCCATCCTCACTGGCGTGACGTGGTATCTCATTGTGGTTTTGATTTGCATTTCCCTGATTATAAGTGATGTTGAACATTTTTTTCATATGGCTGTTGGCCATTTGCTTTTCTTCCTTGGAGAAGTGTCTTTTTAGCTCTTCTGCCCATTTTTTGACTGGATTGTTGACTTTGTTTCTGTTGAGTTGTGTGAGCTCCTCCTTGTAGATTTTAGTTATCAGTCCTTTATCGGTTGTGTTGTGTGCAAAGATGTGCTGCTACTCTTTACCCTTCTCTGACTCATCCTCCGCTACGTCATCTCCCTTACTGCAGTGGGGTCTGGTTGCTATGGGGAATGATGCTGATTTTCAAATATTTGAACAAGCCTTTGACCTTTGGAACTCCGCTTGGTCATGGTGTTTGTATGTATTTCTTTTTATTTATGCACGCAATAACTGGGGTGCAGGCTAGAGGTGCAGGGGGTGAGGATTCCCCACAGACAGAGCAGGGAACAGAACAGGCAGAGTGACTGAAACACACGGTTGAAGGGAGCAGCAGGGAGACAGGAGAGGTCTGCTGCGCCATGTGGGAATCTCCCTGGCCGGGGATCGAACTCGTGCTGCTGTGGCTGGTGATAGCTCCATAGTGCTGAGACTTACCCCCTGGCGCCACCAGGGAGGCCCTGTATATATTTCTGATTTACTAACTGTCATGGAATTTTGCGAGGAGGCTGGTCGGCTGTTTTCTTTTTCGTCCTGTGAGCTGCTTGGTCGCCAGCACGGCAGCAATGCTGATCCCAGTCACAGGGGCTGTCAGGACGCGGCGACCTTGTGTAGGGCTCGTGTGGTGCCTGGCGTGCGGTGCTGACGTTCCCTTGAGTTCCTCTTCACTTGGTTCATTTTCAGTCGGGAACGGGTCAGACCTTCTCGCATCTGAGACTCCTTCTTACCCTGCCGCGCGCTCTGTCTGGGTTGGGGTGACGCCATGTCGTGGTGCAGGCGCTAGCTCCACAGGCGAGCTGAGGCCTCCCTGGGACAGGGCCCAGCGTGCTGCCGGCGCCTTCGGGGGGCCCCTCCCTCCAGCGCTCAGCGCCGGCCTGTCCAGTGCTTTCTGGCTGTTTTTCCCAGGTGCAAATCCACCTAGCAGGAAACTCAGTTCCCTTCTCTGCATCTTGCCTCGAAGGATATTATGACCTTGTCAGAGGTGTTGCTGAAATCAGGTTATATCTTTGGTTTGTGCTGCTCCCGGATCACCATTAGAATCGCCTATTAAATGAAATGGGGATAATTTAACCAACATCAGGGCTGTATTCTTTAGTGGACATATGCTGTTTCTGGTACTTTCCTTTGCCAAGCGTTTACCAGCCGCGTGGTCCACGAGACTTGGCCTCAGGTGGAGGCAGAGCGGGGAGCTGGCAGCAAAACTGCGTGCAGCCCCCGGAGTGCGAAGAGCGCCTTTTTCAAGGTCTGAGCCCCAGATGCATTTTTGGAGTCTTCTGGAGCGGCCCTGACACCTAGTGGTCACAGCCTCCTGGTGACTGCTCAGCTTTCTCACAAAGTCTGGAGATAAAATTCAAAAAGTAAAATCCAGACAGCACCACTGGCTCTTTCTAACACCTACTGCCTCTCCAGGAAGGACTCGGGCTCTCCCATCCTCCTAGGAGCGTTGCAGTTTGGGGGAGGGGCAGCAAGAGTGCATCAGGGGCCGAGCCTTGCCCAGGGCCTGGGCTTTCCCAGGGCCCGCTGGGCGGCCCCTCTGCTGCCATCTCCCTGGCCTAGTGCAGGGCTGGAAGGAGAGTGGGCTCGCGAGGGATATTGTTGAATTCATGTTACAGAAATTTTGATGAGAGTTCTCTCTGAGGGAGGATTTAAAAATCCAAGGACAGGGCTCTCCCCGGTGGCGCAGCGGTTAAGCGCAGCTCTGTGGAGCTGTCAGCAGCGGCGACGCAAGTTCGACACCTGGCCAGGGAGATTCTCACATGGCGCGGCAGACCCCTCCTGCCTCGCCCGCTGCTCCCCTCAGCAGTGTGTTTCCGTCGCTCTGCCTGTTCTGCTCCCCACTCTGTCTCTGGTGAGCCCTCTCGCCGCCCCACACCTCTGGCCTGTACCCCAGCTTAGATGCATAAATTAATCTAAAAAAAAATTAAAAAATCAAAATCCAAGGACAACAGGGGCAATGATAAAGCCGCCTTGTTGGGAGTGGACTTAAGGGAACCTGTGACGCAGTGTTTTACTTTCTGAACTTGGCATTTTTATTTATTTTTTAATATTTTTGTGCGTACAAGCTGGGGTGTAGGCCAGAGGCGTGGGGTGGTGAGAGGGTTCACCAGCGACAGAGTGGGGAGCAGAACAGGCAGATCAACTGAAGCACACTGCTGAGGGGAGCAGCAGGTGAGGCAGGAGAGTTCTGTGGGGCCATGTGGGAATCTCCCCGGCCTGTGTCGAACTCGCGTCGCCGCTGCCGACAGCTCCACAGCGCAGCGCTCAACCGCTGCGCCACGAGGGAGGCCCTGAACTTGGTATTTTTAACGTCCTGATATTCGAAGACTCATTTATCCCCAACAACCTTTGCGCTTCACCTCTGGCTGCTTCGTGACTGGCCGTGGACCGGCCTTCGGCATGGTCTCCCCTGCTGCTTTCTTTTTCTCTTACTTCTCTGTTAAATCTCTTACTCTCGCTTACTTCTCTGTTAAATGTCTAATAATTCTAGACGAGACTGTGATTTTCAGGGTCACATGTTACTAGGGCGCGTTGCCAAGTCGGGGCCGATCCCTCCTGGTCAAGGTCCTCCCGCGGCCCCTCCCGCTGACCCCAGGGTCCTTACTTGGAGCCAGGCGGGGCGACGGCAGGGTCTCCCGATGATGGGAGACTCAGGGGCCGCAACGCCGGGATTTAAAACTGTTTCAGTTCAACTTAATTTTCCGAGGGCACCCTAAATTTTTTTTAAAGATTTTATTTCTTTTGAGGTTGAAGAAGTGGGGTGTAGGCCATAGGTGGGGGGGGTGAGAGGACTCACCAGAGACAGAGTGGGGAGCAGAACAGGAGGGGTGACAGAAACACTGCTGAGGGGAGCAGCGGGTGAGGCAGGAGAGGTCTGCTGCGCCATGCGGGACTCTCCCCAGCCGGCATCGATCTTGCGTTGCTGCTGCCGCCAGCACCACAGCGCAGCGCTTAACCTGTTGAGCCACCAGGGAGGCCCTGATTTTTTTTTTTTAATTTTGACTGGGGTGCAGGCCAGAGGTGGGGGGGTGAGAGGACTCCCCAGAGACAGAGTGGGGAGCAGAACAGGCGGATCCACTGAAACACACTGCTGAGGGGGGCGGCGGGGAGACAGGAGAGGTCTGCTGCGCTCTGTGGGTCAGCTCCCTGGCCGGGGATCGAACTCAGGCCATGGTGAGACTCAACCCCTAGGCCACCAGGGAGGTCCCAGCACCCTAAATTTTGATGTAGTTCATATTTTAAGACTTATCTTAAAGGTAGCTGGCTACATAAAAAAAAAGGCAGAAGTATATTCTTTGTGTTGCTTATGGGAGTTTGGTTAAAGTCCTTGCTGACGTTTTCGGGAGCATGTGAACCTCCAGAAATTGAAGGCATCGTTGTGGCTACGTCGTGCCAAGAGGTATTTCAGTGCTTAAAATCGCCATAACATGTCCCTTATGCTCGCAGCCGAGCGCCCTCGGGCCGGGCCCGGCGTAGCCACAGCCCGCATAGGGCACCCTCAGCGCGTGGGCCGTCGCCCGCGGCAGGGCTGGGGCGTCCCGAGTCCGGGTTCTGCAGTTTGGCCAGTACTTTTAAAGCAGCTCTTCGTGAAACGACACTGTCGAAATGCAGCGGCGCCCCCCGGCCTCGGTGCTCGCGGCTCCCGCTCACGGGTTGTGTGGCTTTTGTGTCCCAGTGCACCGCCCTGGAGCAGAAGCTGAAAAGGCTGACGGAAGACCTGAGCTGCCAGCGGCAGAACGCCGAGAGCGCCCGCTGCTCCCTGGAGCAGAGAAGCAAGGAGAGAGAGAAGGAGTTTCAGGAGGTCGGTGCGGCCTGGGGGCTTCTCCGGGAGGCTGAGGACGCCCTGGGCGGGGAGCCCCTGGACCCCGGGCCGTGTCGGCCTCTGCAGCTCCCCGGCCCGGCCCCCTCTCGCCCTCAGGGCCCCTGTCTCCGTCTCTGATGGTGGGAAGCCCGCTCTGGGGTGAGCCGAGTCGAGACTTGGCTCAGCTCTGTCCTCCTTTGCCCCCCTCCCTGAGCCTTCAAATCCGGAGCTGAGCCAGTGCTTACCCTGGCGGGGGCCGCCTGGCCAGGCCTCCCGCTGTGGGGTCGCTCTGACAGGCCCCCGCCTGCTTCCCAGGAGCTGTGCCGGCAGCAGCGCGCCCTGCAGTCGCTGGAGCAGGAGGGCGCCCAGGCGAAGGCCAGGCTCACGCAGGAGCTGCAGCAAGCCAGGAGCGGCCACGGCACCCTGCAGGCCGAGCTGGACCGAGTAGGTGACCCTCCCACCCCCCGGCCCTTCCTGCGCTCCCCTGCCCTGCCGACCCGAAGGGGGCCCTCGTCCCGCTCCTGGGTGGCCCCAGGCCGGGCCTTGCCGGGCCTTGCTGGGCCTGGTCTCCTTCAGAGAGGGGCGGGGTGAGGGCTGGGGCCCCAAGGGGTGAGGCCTCTGTGTCCTGCGCTTCTGGACCTGTGAGCAGGCGGGGCTGGCCCCGAGTGCGGCCCGAGACGGACTCACGCTCACTCCACAGCTCCGGGGCGCACGGCTTCTCAGCTCCTGGGCGCACGTCTTCTTCCCTCTCGGGGCGCACATCTTCTCCGCTCTCGGGGCGCAGGGCTTCTCAGCTCTCGGGGCGCACGGCTTCTCAGCTCTGGGGCGCACGGCTTCTCAGCTCCGGGGCGCACGGCTTCTCAGCTCTCGGGGCGCACGGCTTCTCAGCTCCGGGGCGCAGGGCTTCTCAGCTCTCGGGGCGCACGGCTTCTCAGCTCCGGGGCGCAGGGCTTCTCAGCTCCGGGGTGGCGGCTTCTCTGCGGCCGCAGGCCCTGCTGTACTCCCGGCCCTTCCCTCTTCCCTCTCTGGTCCTCCTCGCCCTGCAGGGAGCAGCTCCTTTCCTCATGCTGCTCTGGCCTGGCCTCCTTGGCACGGTCTCTCAGCCTCAGGTATTCGTGGAGACACGCCGTTCCGCCCTCGAGGCGCTCCTCCCTGACCGCAGCGGTGCGCAGTGCGGGCTGAGGCTTTGCATGCTCCTCGCCGGGTGGCCCAGCCCCCACCGCGCAGGGGCCCCTTTGACTTTTTTGTGTTGAGCCACAGTCTCCCTGGAGGGCAGAGCACGGCAGAGCCATCACCAGGTGGTTCTCCTGCACTGATCGTGTCCCAGCCTCGCCCCCTGCCGCCCGCTGCCCACTCTGGCGTCCAGGTGCACCATCTCCGGCGCCCCGTCCGGCCTCGCCCTCGCGGGTCTCTCAGCCTCCTGGCAGGTCTCCTGCCTCTGCACTGGTCCGGTCTGTCTTCAGCCAGCGGCCGGAGCGAGGCTTAATGGGACCAGGTCACGTCGCCCCATCCTGGGGTCTCTGCCCCGCCTTGGGCCGGCCCAGCCGTCTGTGGCCCTGACCTGCCCGCCTCCTCCCACGCCCTCCCTGGGGCGGCCACAGGCCACATGGCCCCTCCCAGGCGGGAACACGCTGGCCTGGCGCCCTCCGGGGTGCCCGCCTTGCACACGCCGACTTGCGCCCTCACTTTCTCGAGCTTCCCGCTGGCGTGAGCCAGTGCCGTCTTCCCGGGTGCTCTGTGGCCCCCACCCCCAAAGCTTCAGCTTCCTCATCGAGCTGGTGGTCTGCAGATGCGCCGTCGGGCTGTCTCCCTCTGTCCCAGCCCTTCCCGGAGGACAGAGCCGACTGGACCCGCTTTGCCTGAGGGCTGACACCTTGTAGAGTTTACCCTGAACGCCCGGAGGCAGACTCCGTGAGGGCGACGTCTGGTTTCTTGGCGTTTGCCTTCCTGTTTTCTAAATGAAGGATTTCCCGCTGAGCTAGAGGCTCTTATTTTAGGAATAGAGGTTAACTCTCAAGGTCACGCTTTTGGGGGTGGGGGGGGGCTGTTGACTCTGGGTGAGGAGAAGGCGTGGCCAACTCCATCTCTCGCGCGCGGGGCCTGTCCCCGTGCTGACCTGTCCAGCTGTCCATCCGTACAAGTTTGAGGAAAAGAAAAATCCCCCTTTCCTGAGATAAACTGCTGTTACCTGTTTAGTGGGTGTCCTTCCGAGTGTTGAAAAAAATATTTGAAATGTGTAATTGGGGTTTTTTGCTGCTGTTTTTGTTGACAAGGGAACGCTCTGGTGATGCCTGCGCCCCCCTTTTACTGGCCGCGTGGCGGTTTATCGAATCACCCCCTGTGGGGGCCAGTTAGGTCCTGACCTCGCTGTCGCCTCACTGCTGGCCTCGCCGGGCTGTGTCTGGCGGGTGCCCGGGTTCTAATGTGAAATCGATGCCTCGAGGCCTCAGTGTCCCGCGGTGGAGAGATGCCGCCGGATGGGCCGGCCAAACGCTGTGGCCCTTCTCCCCGCCAGGGATGGGGCTGCCCGCCCCCCCACCCCGTGCGACCTGGGCCGTCCTGGCTTAAAGGCGTTGCCGAGTTCGGAGTGAAAAATCTCCTTCCTCTTTAATTCATTCTCCCCTGTTACCATTGAAGTTATTCCGTTCAGAAGTTGATTTGCCATTTTTGGTATAAGGCTTTGTTTCCATTCTTTGTTCTTTTTTAGGATTGGTTGGGCTTTTTGTAAGTGGAAACATAGATGCGCTTTGCTCCTGAGATCACAGACCTGTCCTTTCTATCCTGGCGTGTGAACTGTGGGTCTGTCCTCCCGGTGTGTTTCTGACTTCAGTTTATTCTTAATGTTACTGTTTGGTGGTTTTACTTTTTCTGGTTTCCTCCCCAGCCCCCTCGTCTCCTGTAATCTGCTGCCAGGTGATGTCCTGGGCTGATATGATGGTATCGTAAGTCAAGCCCAGTGCTGTCCAGTAACTGTGACTTCCGCTGTGTCTCAGCAGAAGAGACGCTCCGTGACCTCCCCTTACCCAGGAAGTGCTTTGTGAAGAGTGAAGAACATAACGTGCAGCTTTGTCTTCTGGTTGTAGGTCACAGCAGTAAAACAGCAGCTCGAGAGGAGTCTGGAAGAGGCCCAGCGCCAGCTCTGCAGGGCCGAACAGGCTTTGCAGGCGAGTCAGACCCAGGAAGATGCGCTGAGGAGGAGCGTGGAGGTGAGTGGGGCGGAGGTGGGCCTCCGCCGGCCCCGGCGCAGGGGGCACGGGTGTGTGAGTGTGTGTGTGGCACGTGTGCACACGCATCAGCTCTAATCTTGGATCTCGGTGACGTGGCTGTGCTTATTTGCCAGCAGCGAGTGTTGAGTGTCTGTAGTCAGGACACAGACCTGCATGTTTTTTTCCACCTTCCATTCCGATAGAATCACCAATATCCTCGGTCTGTTAAAGGGAAGAGAGGCTTGTACTAAGGAATGCACTGGCTTTCCCTGAGACGTTGTTTTGAACCACCTGGGAGGTGGAAGGATGGAAGAAGAGAATGTCAGAATGGAAAGAAACGGAATTGCTGATGGTAGAACTTAAATCCATTTCCCCGGAGATGGGAGTCATCAAATAGAAAGAATCCTATGGAAGTCATAGCTTAAGTAAGCAAAAGTCAGGACAGGCGAAGTGCTTGCAGATTTACGATTCTTATAAAAACATCAAGTCATTAGAGATGATCCTACGGGGGCTTCAAAGGCGGCCCTAAGCCCCGTGTGTATCCCTCGGAACAGTGTCCGTTCTGCAGAGGCGGACCCGGGGCCTTCGGGATGCTTCATCTGCTCTTTATTTGACTCTTCTTGCAATTGATTCAGTGGCCTGGACTTTGTCGTAAAGGGCTTAATTAGGACCCACTTAGGGACAGTTAGGCATGAACAGCGCGCGTCACGTCTCGGCTGTAGGGAGAGGCCCCGCCCGGCAGAAGTTTCTTCTCCTTCAAACGGCAGCGGGAAGCACTTGCCCCCACTTATCCTTAAATGCTTTGCAGTCGCTTTTCAGATTGTGAAAATTCTCTTTTCCCCTAAACTGTGTGTCTGTCCCGGTGACCAGAGTCCAGCGCTGTCCGAGTGGCGGGTTCGTCTGGCCGAGCATCTGCCGTGGCCGAGGGGGCCGCCTCTGCCGGGCCGAGCCCAGCCCGCCCGGAGCGCCCATCCGCGTGATGGCTTCATCAGCGAGCGCTTTCAAATGGGCATGTTTGTTTCAGCAAAACAAATGTTTGCCTTTTGGCCGGGGGGACCCACCAGCAGATGTTTCCGCGCACATTTGCCCTGGCATGGGCTCTGCCCTCCGCGAGCCGCCCCAGCCAGCGCCCCTGCCCTGGCTGCCGGCTGGAGCCGCCTGGTCGGAGCCGGGGTCTGGCTCCCAGGTCCAGACGCCTCGCGGGGCCCCCTGGCCTGGTGCCGGGCGTGGGCCTACGGGGGTCCCGGGCCGGGTGGGCTGTGGGGCCCCTGCCACGTTCCCAGTTTCTGGGCCCAGGGAGTCGGTCGTGGACCGAGAGCCTCGCGCAGGGCCGGGGTGTGTTTCCTCTTTGTCTGAATTTATATTTGAGTCTGGGGCTGCTCTGAGGATGGTCTCAAGAAGGCAGAGATTGAGCTGGCCCTGGGCGACCGGGATCAGGACAGATCAGGCCGTCAGAGGCGCCCCGTGACTCATGGGAAACTCGGCGGGGTCCGCCACCTGCCTGCCCCGTGGCCTCCCCGCCCCCTCCCAGCGTCACTTCCTGCAGAGGCCCCGCTGAAGGCTGCTGGGGCGCAGGCTCCCGCCGAGCCCGCGTGGGCGGCGGGGTCCCCGCCTGCCGCCCCGGGCCTCCCTGGCGATAGCCTCCTGCGGCTCCTGTCTGTCGTCACCCTTGGGCACGTTGTCCCCAGAGGACAGTGCTATGGCGGCCTCCGGAGCGGGCGTAAGGAGGCACAGCGCCGCCGCGGGCAGGCTCCGAGGTTTTGGAAGCCGAAACAAGGGGAGGTGCCCCGAGAGGCTCCTTGTCCGTGGGGTACAGGAAAGTGCTGCTCATGGTGAGAGCGGCTCGGTGACTGGCCCGGGGCTCACGGGCCTCGCGGGAAGTGGCCGCTCAGCCAGAGTGGGGGGGGGTCCGGTCAGTGGTGCCTCCTCTCCTGTGACGCCAGGGGCTTCGGGGCCCCCGGCCGGCATCTGACTGTGCCTGGGGACCCCGGGCGTGGGCCTGAGCTCCGCCCGGCCTCGAGTGCCCCCTCGATCACAAGAGCGGCTTCGCTCGCAGGGGCAGCTGGGGGCTGCCGCCCCTGAGATCTGCTGTGCCCGGCCCAGGGACTGTCCCCAAGCCCGAGCTGATCCGGTGGTTCGCTCGCTCAGTTCCGAAGCTGGCTTGTGGTGACAGCGGGTTTTGTTCTCTTTTTCCAGACTAGTGCCCAGTTTTGCAAATCATGTGCCTGGGAGAATATATCCTTGTATACTTAACTCATTGTTGATAACGAGCTACCCAATCAAGTCTTAAGTGGCCGCAGCCTCTCGGAAAGCTAATTGCTGATGGATGGCGGCCGACAGACCCCATTTCAGATGTTCGTTTTCTGAATTCTGGCCTTTTAAAATTCTTGGGTTGGTCTCAGCCGTAGTGATAAGCCTGCTGGGTCCCAGGATTGGCTGAGCATCTGTTTGCACAGGAAATGCCAGCGTGGACAGACGTGCTAATCTTTCCGTTGAGCTTGCTTTTCGTTTAAATGTCCCCAGTTATGGACAGACGGACAGAGACCACCGGAGGCAGAAACGTTTCTTCTACCTCTGCCCCCCCACCCCTTCCCACCCTCCCTCCTCGGATCCGCCAGCTTCGCCCCGAGTCTTCCGGCTTCCTCGTCGCATCGAGGTGCCATGCCCTTTGATTGATTTTTTTTTTCTCTTTGGGCAGGAAGATATTTTTATAAAGTTGCAACATAAAATGTGAAGTCTTCCCTGGTGGTTAAATTCTAGTTGTTCTTTTATGCTGAACCCATTCGGCTGCTCTTAGCGTTGATCACGTCTCTGGCAGCTGGCAGATCTGGGCAAGAAATACTACTAATAATGCTCCATTACCCTTGTTCAAGTGCTTAAGGTGCTTTCCCTTTCACATCTGTGATCTCATTGGAGTGGTGATTATTCTGAGCCGGAGAGCCAACAGGCGGCGGCGGCGTCTGCGGTTTGACGACGCCAGCACACGTCGGCTGGACGCTGGCCTCTCGCTCCCAAGGTCACTTGGAGCGGCCCTTAAGCTCTGATTGATCTCTTCATCTCAAAAGAGTGTCGGTCTAGCTTGTCTGCTTGGTGGGCAGGGTTAGGGCAAAGGGGCGGAGGCCCCTCACTGCCACAGGCTCTGTCTTATTTTTATAAAGAAATGAACACAGATACATACAGACAGAAGCCGCCAGCAAGTTTTCAAGTACTTTCTCCCAGCCAGCTTCTCGCTCTTCTTGAATTTGGCTTTGCTACATCAGTGCCCATCTGCTGGTAGTAACCAGACTGATAATTGCAGGCAGCCTTCCAGCTCAGCGCTGCCAGGCCATCTGCTTCCTCGTGGTGCGGCCGGGCTTTGGAGGATGGGTCTTAATTGTTTCTTTAAGATTCAAAATTTCCCCGTTTCTCGGAGGGCTGTGTCAGGAGAATGGTTTAAAAAAAGAATTAAACCTTGCGCCCTTTTTTTTTTTTTTGCTCTGAAGCGTGTGAGGCTGTGGGATAGAAGGGCGCGTCCATCCTGGCAGGTTCTGGTGGGCAGGACCGATCCCCATGTCCGGGAGTGGCTCAGGGCATGTGCTGAGATACCGGCCACTCTGAAATCGTTGCAGGCGGAGGAATATGAATAGAGGACGTACAATAACGTGCACGTGGCTTGTAACAAGGGCGTTTTTATTCCATGTGTAAATATTGCTTGGTTTTTAAGATTCAGAAACTCAACCAGTCTGGAAACAGTGGGGTGCTCTCTGCTTCTCTACAGCAGGTTAATGCGTGGGCACCTCGTTTGACCAGGTGCCCTGAGCCCCGTGCTTGCTGGGAAAGCCCAGGTTCCCCGTCAAGAACTCGCGCTCCCTCTGGCTTCCCGTAGCTCGGTAGCTCGCTCCTCGCCTCAGCACTTGGCAGGGCCTGGGGCACTGAGTGCCCGGCAAACCACCCCCCCCCCCCCGCCTGCAGGGAGAGGCCTGCGGGCAGAGACGCCCCCTCCGCTTGTTCTTGCGTGTTTCACACACTGGGTCCAGCATTCTGTACGTCGTAAATCTTGACAGACACTGAAGATAATTTTATTCATGAGACCCCCCCCCCATGAGCCTTTCAGATGGTGCAACAATGAGAAATAAAAATCTGAACTTTCTGGCTTATCAGCACATCACTTTTTTAAAAAAAGATTTATTTATTTTTGCATATAAGCTGGGGTGCAGGCCAGAGGCGCTGGGTGATGAGAGGACTCCCCAGAGACAGAGTGGGGAGCAGAACAGGCGGATCTACTAAAGTACACTGCTGAGGGGAGCAGCGGGAGACAGGAGAGGTCTGCTGCGCCCTGTGGGAAGCTCCCCGGCCGGGCATCAAACTTGCACTGCAGCCGCCAACAGCTCCACAGCGCTGCGCTTAGTTAACCCGCTGTGCCGCCAGGGAGGCCCCAGCACATCACAATTTTGCAAAGATCCATTTGCTCCTTCAGGAGTGGGGGGCCATGGAGGGTGCCTGGGCCCTGTGAGTAGGGCGCCCCTCAGGACCAGCTCTCCCATGCGTGGGGGCAGCAGGCAGTTCAGGGAGCAGCATGCCCGCTGCGGCAGGTGGCGCTCAGGTGGGGGTCTCCTGCTGCTTCCTGCTCCCCTTCAGAAGCCGCGGGTGGGGGCCGGGAGTCTGCCCCATCTGGGCCCCCGGCAGCGGGACGCCGCCTCCCGGCCGCTCGGGTGGGAGGCCCCTGGCGAGTGTCCGCGGGTTGTAACCGGCCGGTCTGCCCTGCAGGAGCTGAAGACGCAGAGCGGCCGGTCGGAGCAGCGGGCCCGGGAGGCGGGCCGCCTGGAGGAGGAGCTGCGGGCGGCCCTGGAGGCCTTGAGCCAGAGCCGGCGCGAGGCGCAAGACATGCGGGGTGAGTAGGCGCGGCTCTCGTGGTGCGCGGCGGGAGCACGGGCACCGGCCCTCGCGCAGAAGTTCTCCCTCTGCGTCGCGGGGCGCAGGGGCGTGTTTCTGGGGGGGCCCCAGCGCCTGCCACTCCGCGCTCCGTGTCCGCGGACCCTGCTGAATCCAGGCGGCTCCTCCCCCTCGCCAGGGGAACCCATGCAGGCCACCGCGGCCCTGCCCGAGGGTTTTGGTTCCTGCCTCCTCCGGAGCCTCTGAGCCTGCGCGGGGTCCCCGCCGCTCCCGGCACAGCTCAGCCCCGCTTGCTTCGTGCTGCCGGGGCACAGGCCGTCCAGCCCGCCTCTGCTGCCGTGTCTCTGACCATCTGCTTTTCTAAATAACCGGTCTCCTGGGGGTGCAGCCCCTGCCCCCGGCATTGCCGTGGAGCTTCTGGACTTTTCTTCCTCCCCCCTACTCCCCTGCGGGTGGGCATTTTCCAGTGCTGGGCGTTCTCAGCGAGGAGGCGCCGCTGGGGTAGAGGTGAGTTACAGGGCAGAACCAAGGTGGTCGTGGAGTTGGGAGAGGCGCCCAGAGGGCCTCATGCTCCCAGACCACACTAACGGGGGCTGCCCCGGGGGCACGTCCCTCAGGGACCCACAGAGGCCTGAGAACTGCTGCCCTGGACACCCTCCTGCTTCCGTCCCCCGGGGCTTTGGCTGGCGGGGCCGGGCGGTCATCTCCCGGAATCAGGCTTCTTCCCGGGAGCGGGACTGTCCCTTTCAGTGCTGCCTGCTAGTTTCCTCTCTTTGAGTAAGGGGGAAATGCGCACAGACGAGCGTGCGCAGAGAGGAGGAGAGATTTACGTGCCGAGGGAGAAATCCCGTGGCACTTTTCACAGCGCCCTGCTGAGCTGTGGGGAGAAGTGGCCGCCCGGCGGGAGCCGTGTGTGCCCCGTCTCCATGCGGACGAGGCCCGGCCCGGGCTCCCTCCCCGCAGCGCCGCGCAGGAGCGCTGGGCCTCACGGGCCTGGTACGCGCGGGTTTGGGCTCTTTTTTGGCGAGTTTAGAATTTGTTTAGAAAACTAGTAAAAGCATAACAACTTGAAATTTCTTTTTTTAAATTCACAGCTAAGAATACATCTCAGGAAGCCATGTTAAGAGATCTTCAGGAAAAGCTAAGCCAGCAGGAGAATTCCTGGACGCTGGAGAAGCTGGAGCTGGCCGTGGCTGACCTGGAGAAGCAGCGGGACTGCTCCCAGGACCTTCTCAAGAAGCGGGAGCACCACATCGAGCAGCTGAACGGGAAGCTGAGCAGGGCCGAGCAGGCGTCCCAGGCTGTGCTGAGCGCCCTGGAGTTAAAAAACAAAGAGTGCGAGGAACTGAGCCAGGAGAAGACTCAGTTTTCTCGCTGGAAGAGTGAAAGCGAGCAGCGTCTGCGTGAGATGGAGTCGGAGCGGGAGCGCCTGCGGGGCCAGCTCAGCCGCCTGGAGACCTGCCTGCAGACGCAGCAGACAGCGGGCCGCGAGTGCAGCGAGCGCCTGGCCGCGCTGGAGCTGGAGCACGGGAAGCTGGGCGCCGAGGCCGGGCGGCTCCAGGCGGCGCTGGACCGCAAGGCGGCCGAGCTGGAGGGGGAGCAGCGCGCCTGCGCGGCGCTCCAGCACCAGGCCACGTCCGCGGACCAGAAGCACCGCAAGGAAATGGAGAATATGTGCTGGAAGGTGGCTGGGCTGACGGGGCAGGTGGAGGACCTTGAGCGCAAGCTCCAGGAGCTGGCCTGTGAGCTCGAGGACAGAGACCGGCGCTGCCGCGACCTGAGCGCCGAGTGCGAGAGCCTCCGGGGCCGGGCACAGCCCAGGGGCTCCCCGCTGGGGGCCGGTGCGGCCCGTGACGCCAGTCTTCTGGCTTTCGAACAGCAGACTGCCAGGGATTATTCCGTTGCAGACATCGCTGGAGAACAGGAGCGCCTGCCCTCCGAGAGGAGCGACGCAGCCCAAAGCCCCCCTCGTTCAGCCGTCTTGCAAAATAAAGTCATCGCCCTGGAATGTTCCCTCGAGTCTCAGAAGCAGGTGACCTCAGATCTGCAGAAGCAGTGTGAAGAGTTGGTGCAAATGAGAGGAGAAACAGAGGAAAACCTCACGAAGGCAGAGCAGATGCACCAGGACTTTGCGGCTGAGACAAGTCAGCGCATCAGCAAGCTGCAAGAGGACACTTCGGTCCATCAGAATGTCGTTGCCGAGACCCTGGGTGCCCTCAAGGACAAGGAAAAAGAGCTGCAGCTGCTGACCGAGCAGTTAAAGGCTCATCAAGTGCAGATTCAAGAAATACAAGGAAGGAACCGTTTTCTGGAAGATTCTCTCAAGGAGGTGCAGCTTCTGTCAGAAACCCTGAGCTCGGAGAAGAAGGAAATGAACTCAGTCATTTCTCTCCATCAAAAGGAGCTCTGTGAGCTAACGCAGGAGAATGGAAGGCTCAAGGAGGTGAACGCGAGCTTAAGTCAGGAGAAGATGGACCTGCTCCGGGCAAGTGAGAGGTTTTCACTCTGCTTAGATGAAAAGGAGAAGCGCGTTTCAGAGCTCTCCAGCCAGTACAAGCAAGAAAGGCTGACTCTGCTGCAGAGATGCGAGGAGACAGGCCGTGCCTTTGAGGAGCTCAGCGAAAAATACAAAGCGGGGCAAGAGAGGAGCGCCCAGCTCGAACGCTTGCTCAGCGAATGCACCAGTGTCTGTGAAAACAGAAAGCTGGAGTTGGAGCAGCTAAAGGAAACATCTGCAAGGGCGCACCAGGCGTGCGTGGCGGAACTCGCCCTAGCGGAAGAGAGAAACCAGCTCCTGGAGCTGGCGCTGGACGCCGCGCGGCCCGGCCCGGCCGACCTCCCGAGCCCGTCCCAGAGCGAGGCTGATGCCTTCCAGCGGGAGATCGTGGCGTTAAAGGAGGAGCAGGCCGAGCTCCAGGAGCAGGTCCGAGCCTTATCCCGAGAGAACACGCGCCTGCGGGAGTTAGCGCAGACACAGCGCGCGCACCCGGGCCCAGAGCCGCGCCCCGCCGGGGGCCCAGCGGGCGCTCCGAGCGCGTGTGACAGCGCGTGTGACAGCGAGTGTGACGCCGCCGCCCCCCCGAGGCACCCGGCAGCGAGAGGGTCTTCTCGAGACAGCTTCGGTGCCCAGCTGGGGCAGCTGGCAGCTACGATAAGAGGCCTGGAGTTGCGGCTTCAGGAGAGCGAGCTGGAGAAGGAGCGCCTGCGGCAGGCCTCACAGGCCCCTCGGCCACCAGAAGCCGGCGGCCTTCCGGACTGCGACATGGACGCGGCGGGATCGTGCTCCCCGGCGCGTGGCGAGGGCTCGGCAGCCGGGGCCGGCGGCACCGCCGACCCGCACGGCCCTCTGCGGGCGGCCCTGAGCAGGCTGGCGGAGCTGGAGAAGGCGTGCGGGGCCCTGCGGGCGGAGAAGCTGGCGCTCCTGTCCGAGCTCGACGCGTCCCGGTCAGCGTGGGTCGCGGCGACAAGCAAGATGGCGGCGGAGGTGGGGGAGCTGGTCGGCGAAGCGAGGGCGCTGAACCACGAGAGTCGCCTCCTCCACGGTGAGCTAGTGACGGAAAGTCCAGAAGCCACGTTTGGGGCCGAGCGGACGTCCGCGTCCCCCGGCGCCCTGGACGACAGCAGCCTCGGGGCGCGCCCGACGCCGTGCAGCGGGGACGTGCAGGCCCCCCTCGCGGAGCTGCAGGCTGGGGTCTCCTCGCTGCAGAGCGAGCACCGGGCTTTGCGCGCCCAGCACGGCCAGCTGCGCGCCAGGATGGCAGCGCTCCAGGCCTACGTGGGCGCCTTGAAGGCCGAAAGCTCCGTCTCGTCCGCGGACCTGAGAGACGACCGGGGCAGCCTGGTGAAGCAGGGGACGCCCTCCAGTGGCTGTGCCAGCCCTCGCCTGACCGCCTCGGGAGGGTCTCTTCACAAAGGTCTTCTGGGACAGACAGGAGACACGTCCCCCTCGCGCCACTCGGGCGGGGACAACACGGCAAGCCCGTCGCAGACTGAGGAGGCCTCGAGCAGCAGTCTGGGGGCGGAGGCTCTGGCCTCGGGGAGCCCCCCTGTGTGCCCCGGGGGGCGCGTGGAGGAGCTCGAGGCCCTCTGCCGGGCCTACCTGCAGTCCCTCCGGCAGCTGGAGGACAAGCTGGAGAGCCAAGGGCTGCTGAGGAGCAGGGAGGTCCAGGAGCTCCAGCAGCTGCTGGGCGCCGAGAGGGAGGCGCTGGAGGGCCTCCGGCGGGAGCACCTGTCGGAGAAGGAGCGGTGGCAGCAGCGGCTGAGCAGCGTGACGGCGGAGATGGAGTCCAGGCTGGCGGTGGAGAAGCAGCACGCGGAGCAGCTGTCCCTGGAGCTCGAGGCGGCGCGGCTGCAGCTGCAGGGCCTGGACCTGAGCTCCCGCTCGCTGCTCGGCGCCGACCTGGATGACGTGAGTCCTGGGGCTGCGCCGTCCCCGTCGCGGCCGGCCGGGGCCGGGGCCTACGGCTCCTCCTGAAGCGTTTGTGGGTTCCACGGCAGTGCGGACGACGTGTCGGGGTGCTCCCGAGAATCGGCACCTTAAGGACGTGCGTCGATCTCACTGGGGGCGGTTGTTTCTCCGGCCATTTCAGCCACAGCCTGGAGACGCCCCGGCGTGTGGCTTCACGCCGCAACAGTCGCCGAGGCTCGTGCGTCGCGCTGTGAGCTGGGCTTAAGCCTCGCCCTTTGCAGACTATTTTCAATGTCCGAGCTAGTCCTGAGAATAAATGCCGGAGCTGCTTCTGCTGCTGAGTACTTCTCCGGCAGTTGCGCCCGTCCAGATGTGGGACTGAGTGCCAGTCGTTGAACGAGACGCTCCTCTGTGGAATGTGATCTTGTCTAGTTTCCGTCCCTTTGGCGTGAGCCTGAGTGTGCTGTCCAGGAGCCTCTTCCGGCGCGGGGGGGGCCGGAGGCAGGGGCGCCCTTGTTACGGGTGAGGGGAAGGTGGGGCTCACATGTGGTTTACCCACGAACGCCGAGCGTGCGTGTTGGGCCGTGACTAGTGCCCAGGCCGGACGCTGAGCGCGCAGGGACCCTCATCCCCAGGCTGCCGGGCCCGTGCCTGGCGAGAGAGGACAGGAACTGAGTGAAGACCGGTGTGGAGGGTGTGCCTGCACCCCCCTTCCCCACAGCGGGCCCTTGCCGGGCGGTGGGTGTGTCGGGTGCTTGGGAGGGACAGCTGTGCTTGTGAGTGGCACGGTCCCAGTTTCCGTAAAGTAATAATGAAGCCTGCTTGGTCTCCTTCTTTAAAAGTGAATATATTCTCTTTTCTGTGCTACACCTGCAGGCTCCCCGGGACAGCGAGAGCTGTGACTTAAAAGAACCAGAAGGAAATTCTTCGGAAGCCAAGGGGGGCGCACCGGAGCAGAACCCCCACGGCACCTGTGAGGACCAGCAGGCCCTCTGCCCGGAGTCGGGGGACGGAGCCGAGCCCCGGGCCCTCGGGCAGCCGGAAGCCGGGCCTGGAGGGCGCCCCTCAGCGGGCGGGCCTGAGCCTTCCCCGTCCGGCCCCAGCGCCCTGGACCCGGTGGACTTTCTGGGGAGTCAGGTGGTCCCCGAGACCCTCCAAGTGCGGGTCCAGGAGGTGTCGCGGGAGAACGTGCGTTTGCTGCTTGCCATCGAGGAGCGTGACCGAAGAGTGGAAGGTTTGCTGAGCGGGATGGGGGAGCTGGACTCAAAGCTCTGCTTCCAGGAAGCGCAGCTGGCGACCAGGACCGCGGCCTGCCTGCGGCTGGAGGAGGCGGTCCAGCAGCTCAGGAAAGAAAACTCAGAGCTGACCGAGAGACTGGAATCCTTTGCCCTTGGAGACTGGGCGCCAGGCCGGGCGGCGGAGCGCCAGGAGAGCCTGGGCGCCAGAGCCGAAGCGGGCGCGGAGCCGTGGTCACGTGACCCCACAGGGGGGAGCGCGGCCCCCGCGCGTGACCCCTGCAGGGAGCGATTTCTCGCCGTGGAGGAGGAGCTGGGGGCGGACTTGGGGAGAGTCCAGGCGGAGGGGTTGCCGCTCGAAGAGGACAACGCGAACAAGCAGAGGGTCATCGCCCATCTCGAGCAAGAGCTCTCCGTGGCCGCCCGTGACGGAAGCCAGCTGCGTGCAGAGTCAGGCGCCCTGTCGCAGGGGAGCGAAGCCCTGGACCTGACCTCAGCGCAGACGCGGCACTCCGTTCCCGGGGCGCCTGGGCCTCGCCCCCGTGTGGCCCAGGACCCACCGCCGCCCCCGCCCACGCCGTCCTCAGAGGTGGCCGAGCTGTCGCGAGGGGAGGCCCGCCTGCCCGAGCAGCCGCCGGGTCTGGACGAGGGCGCCCGGGCGCTGTCTGCAGGGCACAGGGAGCTGGAGGGCCGGCTCGGACAGCTGGCCAGGGAGGCCGAGCGCCTGCAGGCCCGGCTGAGCCAGTCGGAGAGCGAGAAGCGGCGGCTCTCCCAGGCCCTGGAGGCCGCGCTGCGGGGGAAGGCGGAGGTGGCCGAGCGGCTGAGCTCCACGCAGGGGGAGGCGCGGCAGCTGCGCGGCGGCATCGAGGCGCTGCGGGTCCGCATCGAGGCCGACGAGCGGAAGCGGCGCCGCGTCGCGGAGCAGCTGCGGGACAGCGAGCGCAGGGGCGACGCCCTGCAGGACCGCGTGGAGCGCCTGGAGCGGGAGCTGCAGATGGCCGAGGAGAGCCAGGAGCTGGCGATCGTCGCGGCCGAGAGCGCCAAGGCCCAGGCGGAGGCCCTGGAGGCGCGGGTGGAGGAGACGGCCGGGCGCCTGCAGGGCGCGCACGCGGACCTGGCCGCCCTGCGGTCCGACAGGGCGCGCTTGCTGCAGCAGCTGCAGGAGCAGCGAGGCCTCGCGGCCGAGTCCGACGCGGCCCTCTCGTCACTGAAGCGTCTCCTGGAGGAAAAGGAGCAAGAAGGCGCGCGGCTGGCGGCGGAGTCCAGAGCCGCGCTGGAGGCGGTGCGCGCGCAGCTGGCGGAGCTGCAGGAGGAGGTGGCGGCCTTGTGCCGCGACCAGGAGGCCCCCGGGGCGGGGGGCCGGAGCCCGGCCTCTCCCGAAGCCCGTGCGCCCGGCATCGAGCAGCTGAAAGGCCAGCTGCGGGCGGATGCGGCGCGGCAGCTCCAGCTCTCGGGGAAGCTGAAGGAGAGCGAGCGGCAGGCAGACCGGCTGCGGGAGCGCGTCGCGGGCCTGCAGGGAGAGCTCGAGGCGGCGGGCCGGAGGCACGAGCAGGCGGCCCGCGAGGCGGAGGAGATGGCCGCCAGCCTCGGCGCGCTGGAGCTCGAGCTCGCCCGCGGGAAGGCGGAGAAAGACGCCCTGAGCACGGAGCTCGGGAGGGAGCGCGCCCGCGTCTCTGAGTTGGGCGCGCTGAACGCTTCGCTCGAGAATCTGCTGCAAGAGAAAGAGCAAGAGAAAGAGCAGGCGAAAGAAGAATCTAGAACTGCCGTGGACGCGCTCCAGGCGCAGGTGAAAGAGCTGGAGGAGAAGGCAGCAGCCTCGTGTCTCGAGCAGGAGGCGCAGCGGGGCAGAGAGCGCGACCTGGGGCTCCGCGTGGACGCGCTCGAGCTCGAGAAGACGCAGCTGCTGCGCGGCCTGGAGGAGGCGGAGCGTGGCCGCGCGGCCTTGCGGTCCTCCGTGAATGGCCTCCGCGAAGAGGTGGGAGATGGCAAACAGAAACTGGAGAGGAAGGAGGAGGAGGTCAGGCTGCTGCAAGCCCGCGCCCGGGACCACGAGCAGCTGCTGGCCGAGCTGTCGCGGGCGGAAGCAGAGCAGCGGTGCTGGCACGAGCGGGAGCTGGAGCTGGAGCAGAGGGCCCAGGCGCTCGGGGCCGAGAGCCGCGCTTTGCGGGACACCGTGGCGGCGCTGGAGGCCTCTCAGCAGGGCCTGGAGCGGGAGCTGGAATTGGCCAGAGCGGAAAACGCGTCCTCGGTGGAGAAGGTGAGTGGCAGCATCGCTGTGTGGCAGCGTCTCGAGGGAGGGGCACGGCCCGCGGGGGTGGCGTCTCCCTCCAGCCAGCCCCTGCTGTCGCGGGCTGCCCTCTGGGGGTGCTGGCGGCTGTGGCTCTCGGGCTTGGGGCCACTGAGTTGGCCGGCGGCGGTGGCCGTGTTTGCTGGCGCACGTCTGGGTCTGGGCCGCCTGGCGCGGGAGGGGCCTGGGTCCTCACGCTCCGTCCCTGCAGCCCGCATGCGCCAGGCCTGCCCGGCGAGGACCCGGCCGCAGCGTGGAGCTGCCCTGGCGTAGTCGGCCGGGCCCCGCTGCCCTTTTGTTTTAAGTTCCTTCAGGGGCAGGAACTAGCAGACTGTCGGTGCCGTGACCGCCCGAGGCTCCCGGCCCCAGATGCGGCCTAGGCTGTCTCCCGCCCGGTCAGCTGATGGTGGACGAGGGCGGCCACCGAGGCTCGACCGCCACGGCAAACAAATGCCTTGCTGGGTGTTTGCTGCCTGACCCAGAAAGCGAGTCCTTCGAGTTAGAAGTCTTACTGGGCAGATAGTAAAGGAAAAAGGGCTGTCCCGAAAGAGCCGTCCATCCTGGCCGTATTTCCCAGGAATTTCAACTCTTCACGCAGCTCTCGAGAGGGCCGCTCTGGCGGAGGCGGTCGGCGGCCACTCCGGGCGGGCTCCGGGCAACGCCAGAGCCGCAGCCAGAGCTGGGCGGGCCGCTGTTCGCCGGCAGTTTGGCTCCGCTGCCAGGGGAGGGTCAGCAGAGCTGAGCCTCAGATCCTTCCACACTGCCGCGCCCCCTCTTCTCCACTGTCTGCGTGTGATTCACGTTAGCCCCTCCGTGCGGGGTTCGGGCTCAGGAACGCTAGAGCGCTGCTGTCGTTCTGTCCTCGCTGCCTTTTCTCAGTCTTGGCTGAGGAGGAGAGGCGAGCTCCCTCACCAGCGGGCCTGGGGAATCCAGCGTGCCGATGAGCGCGGGGGATTCGCCGGCTCCTGTCTGGCTCCTGCCGTGGGCGCCGCTGGCTGCCGTGTCAGGGCGATCAGCTGGGAGCCCCTAACGTAGGTGGCTTTCAGGTGCGCGCCCTGGCGGGGGCGGAGGCAGAGCTGCAGAGGGAAGTACGGCAGCTGGCGCAGAAAGCGGCGGCCCTGCAGGAGGAGCTGAGCGGGGAGAAGAGCCGGTTCGCGGAAGAATTGAAACTGAAGTCGGAGGAAATGAAGAGCTGCGACGTGAGTGGCTCTCGGGTCCCCTGCCGGCCGGGACCCTCGCAGCCCTCTCCTGGCGGGGCCTTGGGCGGGCCCCCCGCTTATGGCTGTGGGGTGGGGACACCCGGCCCAGACGGGGCTCACGGGGGTGCCACCTGCAGCTGAGCGGGCAGCTGTGAGCAGAACAGGGCAGAGGAAGGCGCAGTCCAGGCCTGGAGAGCAGAGTGGCAAGCCCAGGGCCAGGTCTTGGTGCTCTTTAGAAGCCGGAGGGGAGCGGGTGGCCAGTCAGGGGCGCTGCAGGGAGGGTCTCCGGGCGCAGCTGTTGCCACGCGGGAGCTCGAGGGGAGCTGGGGGGTGGGCGCCTTCACGCGGCTGCTGCAGAATTTGAGAAGCGCCTGAGGAGGGCGGGAAATGCAGGTGGATCCCAGAGGCCCTGCAGCCCCTGGGGCGCAGGAAGCAGGACCAGCGGGAGGACGGGACATGGACAGCGGCCGGGAGGGGCCCTGCTCTGGAAGACGATGGGCGGGGGGCGCTCCTGTCCTGCCCCGGGCTCCGTGAGAGGAGGCCGGGGGTCCCCTCGGCTTTGCCCCAGGAGCTCGGTCAGGAGCTGGAGGAAGCCAGCGGGGAGCTGGCTGAGGAGCGACGGGGAGGGCCGTGGCCACGGCCCTGCTGAGGCGGCATGTGGGTGATGGGCCCGGCCCGGCCGCCGGCCTGCAGAGGGGCGCCGGCGCCAGTGGACAGTCGCGGGACGCGCGGCCGGCGGTCGCGGAGGAAGGGGCGTCTGGGGCCGCGGCAGGTGGCGGTGCAGCGTGGGCCTGGCGTGGGCTGGGGGAGGGGTGGGTGCAGAGAGCCCGGGTCCCGGGGGCGCGCACTGGCGGGCGCAGTGGTGACCGTGCAGCTGGGGCGGCTGCAAGCGCGAACTTCCCTGGGCTCCTGCGCGCTCCCGTGCAGATAGATCGGCCTCGCCCTGGATCGCGCCTTCCCCGCGGGACGCCGCCCTCCTGAGCGCGCCCATCCGGTTCGCAGCTGCTTACCTTCCCCTGGTGCCGCTTCCCTGTTTAGGCCCAACTGCAGCAGCTCCTGCAGGAAAACAGCGAACTGAAGGCGCGTTTAGACTCCGAGCGCCAGGAGCAGCTGGAGAAGGAAGGGAGAGCGAGGGAGGCGGCGGCGGCCTGCGAGCGGCGGCTGCGCGAGGCCGAGCAGAAGCGCCAGGCCCTGCTGGACGCCCACAAGCAGGTGGGCCTGGGTGTGGGCCTGGGGCTGGCCCCTGCCGCACGGTCGCGCCCCGTCTTCTCGGGGGCGCCCTCCCGTGGAGGCCCCCTCTGTCCCGCACCTGCAGGTCTCAGTCTGTGCCTGGGACTTTAAAAATGCGTTTCTACACTGGAGTGGAACGGGGGCGTCGCAAAGACGAGACGAGAGGTTTTGGGACAGCTGTTCTCTGTTCTGTCTTCCTCATGATGTTTTTGGGTTTCCTCCCGGCTAAAGTCTCGTTTTCCTGCTCTAGCATGAAGAGGAAATCCAGACCTACCAAGAGAAATTGGCTTCGAAGGAAGAGCAACTCAGCTCCCAGCAGGCGGAGCTGGGCCTCCTGAAGGCCGGCAGGGAGGAGCTCAGCGGCTCCCTGATAGCCGTCACCGAGCGTCTGCAGGACCTGGAGAGAGCCAAGGTACAGCCCTGCCTGCCGGCCCGCCCGGACTGGTTTGTCGCGCGCGGGCGGCTTAAGCATGTGCGAAAATTACTGTGGTCGTCTTAAGTCTCATTCTCAGTTCTGTTACTCACAAAAAACGTCAAGGAGTGCCCTCGGGCTCACAGTGGAATCAGCGAGGTCAGCCTCAGCCAGAGGGTGCTAGAGGCGAGGGGGTTCATGGCGGCCTGGGGGCGCTCAGGTCCCCAGGGGTGGCTCCTCCCCACGTCTTGCCGACCAGCTGCCCGCCCCCCTGCCCGCCCCCCCGTGTCTCCACCTGCTCCCCCGGGCTCCTGGGGCTCAGTTCAGGCCGAGTGCTGGCCGGGACAGGTGTGCACTTCTACCCCTCCTCTCTCTACCAGGATCCTAAAGCCTTTTCTTTGGAAAAACGTTTCTTTTTGAAAAGCAATCACTGTAGGAGAAGGAGGTGGTGAGGCTCGCCTGGCCAGTCGGACTGTAGATGGTGCTGCAGCCCTGCCGTTTCCAACGGCAAGTCCTGCCTGTGCCGACGAAGCTGCAGGATAGAGATCCTCGGGGTGACCGAAACTCTAAAACAGGGGTGTCGCTGGGGTGTTGTCTCGTCCCACGGCGGCGGGTGCGAGCGCCCGGCCTGTGCGCCGCACGGACCCATGTTGGCTTCGGGACAGAGACGGAGCTGCGGGGCCTTGTTTTTACGCGCTCGCTTTCCGCTTCCCAAACCTTGGACAGGCTGCTGCGGGGAGTGTCTGGTCCTGCACACCGTGCGTGGTCATTGCTGGACTGTCCACTCAGACGCTCGAGATTTTAACGAGGTCCGGAAGATAAGTCTTGCCGAAACAGAATTAACCGGATCTCTGACCCAGTTGCGCTTGGATTATTCAGAAGTGGAACCCCCCTGCAGCGCTGCTGGTGAATCACTTCAGGATGGAGTTTACAGATGAGACGCCCTGGGCCGGGACGCGATGTCCAGGCTCTCAGATCGCCTGGCCTGCCCTTCCCGCCCCGCTCTCGTCGCAGAGCCTGCTGGATCTAGACTGTTCCGGAAGTCCATGCATTTTAGATATTACATAATGCGTCACTTGCCGAGCGTCCCCTGGCACCCCGGCGGGATCTGGGGGTGACCCTGAGAAGCAAATTCATGTCTCTGGCAAAAGGCATTGCAAAGCGGGTCGGGGCGGACCACGGCTGCTCAGGCCGGGCTCTCTGGGTGCCGCCGTAGGCGGTGGCGGGCAGCTGTCCCCTCCCTCCGCGCCGCGGTGGCCTCGGGCTGCGCAGCGAGCTGTGGCCGGGTGGCCGACACGCGCCGTGGCTGAAGCCCGCGCAGTGCCGAGACGTCCGGATGGAGCGCAGTTCTCTCGCCCAGAATCTGTGCGTGCACCCCCGTCCCCCATCTCCCCAGAGTGATTCCCGGTGGATCTGGGGCACAGGGCACCCCCTTGATAGGCCACTGTTAGGGACCCAGCGCAGACAGTCATGAAACCCGGGTGTGGGAGAATGTGGAAACTGGGCAGTCCAGAGGTGTCGTTCGGGGGCACAGCTGGATGTTTGCTTTTGAAGACAACAAATTTTAAACTTACAACACGTGAGACCTCATTTAATTTCATAATTACATTTCCACACGCTCAGACAAATGCAAGGTTTTCAGTGGAACCCCGGTTGCTTTGCAGATGGACAGTGTAAAACACGCAGATCAGCTGAAGAAGGAAAACGAACGCGCCCAGGGGAAGATCAAGCTGCTGATGAAATCCTGTAAACAGCTGGAGGCCGAGAAGGGGGTGCTGCAGGAGCTGGCCCAGCGGGGCGCAGGTGAGGGGCGGCGTGGGCGACCTCCCCCGTGTGGCTCTGGGCTCTGTCTCTGGCCGCTGTCCTGTCTGAGCTTTGTGCCCGGCTCGGGGTCGTCAAGAGGGTTCAGAGTGAAACCCGCATTGTGAAATGGACGATGGTGTCCTCTGTCCCCTAAGGCCAGACCGCGGGCCACCCCGCGTCCCGGTGTCGCCGCCTGAGCCGGCCTTCTCGCCAAGAGACAGACACCCCGCTTGTCCTGGCCCCTAGGGTCAGCTAACAGGAGGGGGCTGTATGTTGGGGTGTGGAGGTCAGATACAAAGGTGCCCCACATGCGCCCCCGGGGCGGGCGGCGCTGCCTGTGAGGTGGCCCCTGGGCACGCAGTGCTCGCGGGCGCGGCTGGGCGGGGGTTCACATCCGCCGTACACCGGGCCGCCTGCCAGTGTCCCCCAAGCGCTCGCCCGCCGGGCCCTCCTGCCCGCAGATGCTCCTTGCAGCTGGGGGCAGCTCGTCCCGCCGCCCTGCCGCGGACAGCGGCGTTTCACCCACCCGAGGGTCTCCGGGCGTAGTTTTCTATGCACCTTTGCAGGAGAGAGTGGCCGGGGAGGCCGGGCCTGAGGAGTTAGTTCTTGCTCGCGTGAGCTGCAGGGAGGTGCGCTGGGCGACGCAGCAGGTGGAAATGGGAGGCGGAGGCGTGGGTGGGTGTCTGGAGCCCTCCCCGTGGGAGACCTGCGGGCCAGGTGGCAGGTGCGGGACGGGCCGTCACCTGTCTTTGCAGGTGCTGCTGTGGCTGCGGGTGCGGAGGAGCTCGGGGCCGAGGTGAAGGAACTGAAGAAAGCGCTGGAAGCCAAGGGCAGGGAGGCCGACGAGTACCTGGACAAGTACTGCGCCCTGCTCATCGGCCACGAGAAGCTGGAGAAGGCCAAGGAGATGCTGGAGACCCAGCTCAGCCGCCTGCAGGCGCAGCCGGCCCGGCGCCCCCCCCAGAGCTCCCCGCCCGGCTCGGCGCACCCCGAGCCGGCTCCCGCCCCTCCGGCTGTGGAGCAGTTCCCCTCCGGCCCCGGTAGAGCTTCCGGCAAGAGGCAAAGGGCCAGTGGGGTGCGGGAGAGCGGGGCGGCCACAACGCCTTCGATGCCGGAGACGTCCTCCAAGAAAAGCAGGAGAGCCGCCCACAGCGGCCCTCACCCCACGGGGGACACGTTCGAGCCCGAGGGGCTTCCGGACGTTGTGAGGAAAGGTGCGTGCGGCTCAGCGGCGTCTGGGGCCTCTCCCCGGGCCGCGCAAGCACTCGAGGGGTCGGAGCGCTTACCCCCAGGTTGTTTACTGGGCCTTGCGGCCTCGTGGCCGTGACCGGAAGCCCAGAGGCCCCAGCCAGTGCTGGAGCGGCCCTTGGCGCTCGGCTGGCGGGTTCCTTCTGCCGTCCTCGGCCACCGCGGCGCAGACGCCGTCCCGGGCGAGCCGGTTATCCGCTCGTGCTCACGGCTGCCCTGTGCTGGTCGTGAGAGGGTCAGAAAGCAAAGCAGGTGCCCCTGAGCCGGCCAGGCCGCGCGGAGCCCGGTGCCCAGAGACCGTCCCCAGCTCTTTGTTTCCACGCCCATTTTCCTCCTCAGCCAGAAACTGGCCCTTCTCAGGCAGCCTTCCTTTCCGTTTTGCCCGCCCTCTCCCCGCCCGTCCCATTCTTCCTGCAAGGCTGGTGTGTTCTTCAGAAACGGCCCGTGGAGGCCGCACGGACTGCAGCGGAAGGAGACTTCCTGCTCACGTGCCCCGGGCGTCGTGTCCCTAATGAGAAACGCCAGTGACACGGCGACTCCAGGGCAGGGTGGGGTCGCCTGTCCGGCCGCAGTGCGCCTGGGGGCCGTGCCAGAAGAGCAGCATTGGCAGCGGCTTCTCTGCCCTTAGGGTTTGCCGATATCCCGTCCGGAAAAGCGAGCCCCTACATCCTCCGGAGGACCACCCTGGCCACCAGGACCAGCCCCCGCCTGGCTGCCCAGAGGTCCGCGCCGTCCCCCCTCAGCCTGGACAAGGAGAATCAGGCCGAGCCCCCCAAGCCAGTGGCCGGGGGCAGCAGGCTGCAGAAGGTGAGTCCGGGCACACGTGGACTGACGGGTGGACACGGGCGTGGGCAGAATACTGTGCAGCTGCCAGAGAGGCGGAGCCCTGGACCGAGGAGGCCCAGACCTAAGTCAGATGGGGCCGATGAGCACCGCCCCTTGGCCAGTGTGTGGCAAGAGCCTCCCTGCTGGCGCAGCGGTTAAGCGCTGCGCTGCGGAGCTGTCGGCCACGGCGACACCAGTTCGACGCCCCTCCGGGGAGCTTCCCACAGGGCGCGGCAGACCCCTCCTGCCTCGCCCGCTGCTCCCCTCAGCAGTGTGTTTCCGTCGATCTGCCTGTGCTGCTCCCCGCTCTGTCTCTGGTGACCTCCCACACCTCTGGCCTGCACCCCAGATTGTGCGCATAAATAAATCTTTAAAAAAAAAACCTTTGGATTATAAGACCGACGAGTGGTAGCAGGGGGAGGGGGTGGGTAAGTCGGGGCAGAGAACAAAGGGGCGGTGAAGAGAGATCGGTAAACTTACCGCACCCCTGAAGCTAACGTGGCGCTGCAGTGCACCGTTACTTACAGAAAGGGAAGGCTCGCATGCCGCTCGCTGTCCGAGGAGCGGCGGCCTGGCCGTGGCTTTCTCTGTCCTGTTGTGGGGCTGGGCGTAGCCCCGCTGAGCGCCCCGCTTGCTTCAGTCCGGTCTTCAGTGTGGTCCCTGCAGCCCCCGCCGGCGGGGCGAAGCGTGTGTTTTGCCTTTCCCAGTGTTTCTCAAACTGGGAGTCACGGAACGTTGCTGGAAGTTGCTGGAAGTCGCTGGAGCAGCTTCGGGGTTTTACAAGTTCTGTGGTTTTCCCTGTGCTTGCTTGTCGGGGTTTGGGCCCACAGCGCGACGGCCCGGGCGGGCGCTCAGCAGTGAGGGCGGCGCCTGGTGCTGGGGTGCCCGGAGGGAGGGGTGCTGCCCAGGGCCGGGGGCCGCCTCTGGCCTCGGGGGTGACTGTTGGTGGGTCTGCTCCGAGGCAAGGCGCATGGCACCGCACAGCTCCGAGGGAGGAGGCGCACCTGGTGGCGTGTGCTTGTGTCTGGTCTGTAGGACGCGGGTGTGGGCTGAGCCTCCAACGGATGCGTTTGTGTCGCAGGTCCAGGTGGCGGAAGGAAGCCCGGTGGAGCCCGGTCAGCTGCGGGGTTCAGCCGACAGCCCCCTGGGGGCCCTGAAGGCCAAGCGCAGCCAGCCGGCCCCCCGCCCAGAAGCCGGACCCGAGGCCCCGAGTGGCGAGAACTGCAGGGTCCAGTAGGACAGAGCCCAGGGGGGCAGCAGGCGGCCCCGAGCAGCGTCCATCCGGCCTGGAAGGCGGCGGCGCCTCAGACGGGGACACGTGTCGTCTTCAGCTCCCCGGCCGGAAGCGCCAGCGTGGGCGGGCCCCGCTCTCCGCCTGTGGCCCCCTCGTGGGCTCCCCGCTCCTCGTGTAAATAGTCCCAGCCCGCCCCTCGAGCCCACATTGTCGCAGCTCCTGTCGTGCGGGGGTTTTACATGAAAGTCAAAACGTGGGGCGCCTTCACACGAGCAGGAGCCGCTCCCGGGCTGCAGGCCCACGTCACGACCCCTCCTGCAAACTGCCAAGGAACTTGAGGGCAAGTTTCTTCAAGTTGGGTAAAGGGGAGCGCATGGGGCTCCCCGGGAGGCTGGGGGGCGCCGCCCCGGGGGGCAAGGGCTCCCTCCTGCGATGCCATGTGCGCGTCGGGGGGCCCGCGGCCCCGAATCCGGGCGGACCGTCCACCGCTCTGTCTCGGGCCGTATGTCTCTACATCCGCTGCTTTGCTGAGTCCCACAAGTGGTGCTCTTGTGCTGGCCAAAATGGGGCGTTTTTTCTAATTAGAAAAACCACCTTTGTTTTCTGTAAAAAGGATCCTTAATGTAAGTGCTTTGTCAGCAGCGGTGCCGCTTCTCCCCAGCCTCAGCAACTCCTTGGAAAAGCGGGACTTTCTAATAACGGACGTTGGGACGTAAACGCCTAGTGGTACCATTTGGAACATAATAAAAGGGACAATTTGGAACATGGGCGTGAAGGTTTTGTGGGAACACCACGGGGCGGGGGGGGGGGGGTTGCAGAGCCGCCCTGTTGCGGCCATGGGGACGGGCGGTGGCATTTTCGGCTCCCTGGGAGACGGCGGTTCCGTGATAAGCCGGCATCACGGCCCTGTCAGGCTCCGAGACTTTGGAACGGGCCTGTGTCCTTCATCGGGGCACAGACTTTCCCAGGACGTGGGCGGCTGAGAGGTGGCCTGCCCGTGGCGTCAGTGGGTGGATGGGACCCGCGTCGCCTGCTGTCGCTTCTGTCTCAGCGCTGTCCTCAGCAGGCACTCCGCGGCGTCACTCAGCCACTGGGGATTCATGGCTGAGCGTGCTGGCCGCCCCTTGTCTTCAGGGGCCGGGGCTTAGTCAGCGCAGTCTCATCGCGAGTCCTGAGGCCGCCGTGTGCCCGGGGACGCCCCGGCAGGCCAGGCCTCGGCTCTGCTGGCTTCTCCGGTGACTGGAAGATTCCGCCCAGCGGGCCTGTGGGTCGGTTCTCGGTCTTTGGAAGCCTCTTCATCTTCCTGTCACCGCCACCCCGTGTTCTGGGGGTCCCCTCAGGCCTCCCATTGTCAGCATCACAGAGAACGGCTCACTGGCCCCCCAGCCGACGGTGCTCGTGTGCTGCAGCCCCGACTGACGTCCCTGACCAGCCGGGGTCCCCTGAGATCCCAGCTGACGAGCCCAATGGGAAACATGAGTCCAGACGAGGGAGTCGGTCTCGCCCTCCCCCGCGCTGGGTGGCAGGGTCGTCTCGAGTGTTCTCTAGGGACTGGGCAGTGCTTTGTGTCCAGGGAGGTCCCGCGTGTCCGCAGTAATCGCATCTCCGGGCAGGGAGGGCGCCCCAACTGGAACACCCCTCCCCTCTCCCCTTAAGGGCCGCGTCTTTTGTCCCATTCTGTTGGAACTGTCAAGTTTTCACAGGTTTGCTTGACTCTGGGAAGAAGTCGGGCCCGTTTCCCCTCCCTCGGTTTGCGTCCCCGGAGCCGCCCACGGCTTGGACCTAATCAGGTTTCCAGGCAGCTCTTCCCACGTCCCCCAGGCCGTGGCAGGAGGCCATAAATAGACGAGTCGACCATGACCCTTTAAAGCCGCAGGTTACCAGCGCAGCGAGTTGGCCGCTGCTTGGCTTATGTTCCTCATCTGTTCTTTTTCTTTGTGGTCGAGAAAGGGGCTTCGCTGACTCCTTGGGAGCACCTCCGTGCCTGGACGTGTCAGGATGGGGGGCCGCTGCTCTCTGCTCCGTCCCCCCGAGTTCCTTGCCTTTAGAGGAAGGTGCTTTCCATTGGGTTCGCCGACCAAAGATAACCCGGCAGGACACGTGTTCCAGAACAACCCAGCGACCCGCCTCGAACAGCCCGAGGACCCAGAGCTGGCACCCACCCAGCCGGGCCGTGGCCGGGCTCGAAGGAGCAGGCATCTAGGGCTCACCGCTCCAGAAATTACCGCATCTGCAAACTTCCCCCGTATAAGGTGGACCCCGGCACCCCCAGGCTGGCGCGGAGCGAGAGGTGCTGGGTGGATTTGCTCGGGCCCGGGGAGACCTTGTCGGTGATAAACAGTGACGTCTCCCTGATCCCCACTGGGTGAGGGGAGCTGGGGCCGGAGAGCTTCTGCCTCAGCTCCGTGAATACACGCTCTTCTCTCTCGCTTGTCCCGCGCTGGGGAATAATTCTGCTAGCACCCCCACTTCTGCTAGCACCCCCACTCTCTGCATTGGAGCGGTCCTGCCATTGAATTTCAGATTTCTTATTTCTGTTGAATTTCAAAAAAAAAAAAGGAGGCTAGCTGTAAATTTCTATTTCTTAAACCTGGAACCGCTCAATGTGTCAGCATTATTTACTTAATGAAAGAAAATCCTTTTAAAATGTCTGTTTTGGGAAACCTTAGAAAATCTGACGGTGCGTCAGACTTGGAATACCCGTGTTTAGGATGCATTAAAGGAGACGGGGTGCCAGGCACCCCGTGGGGCCTTGGGAAATGACTGGGTTCACTTTGCTTGGGGCTCCTTGGTGCAAATAGAACCAGCACTGCCAACAGATCTCGAAGCTGTCGTGATGATTAGATTGGCGAGTATTTTATCATGGCTGTACTCAGTCAAATGTCGGTAATTCTGTAGACAGGTCACCACAGGTGATTGTAACGTACAGTGCAACTCAAAATGACAAATCTTCATCCACCACAACCACTTACTTTCAGATTAAGTTCTGCCAAATTCTCACCCTTCTCAAACCACCATCATTTTGTGAGTGATTTTAATTACTCTGGACTTGTGCATATTCAGTCACTGGTCCTGAAACTCACTCAGAACAGACTATACTTCTGTCCAGAAACATGACACGTCCTGCTGAAATCTAGCCCCACAGTCCGTCTAGCCCTCGTGTTAAAATGGTGATTGGGTTTGTTTGAAGTGACAGAATCTTAAAGTATGTCTGGCTGCAAAAAAAATGGCTGCAAAAAAGCATCAGGTTACCAGAGCCGCTTTCCCAGAGTCCCCCCACCTCACTGGGGCAGGGGGGGAGGGGGGGAGCCGGTACAGGTTGTACATTCCCAATAGAGGCTGCTCCAAGCTGAAAGCAGCGCTGGGACTTTGCCTTTGGTTGGAGCTGCAGGCAGGTCTGCTGTGTGTAAGCTGATGTCTTTGTGTAAAAGTAAGTGGTTTTTTCCAGCCATGTTGTAGGAAGTCACAAGGAAACACACCCCCAGCCCTCCTGCATTTTTGTTGACTTGCAAATTGAGTTCCATTCCACAGAACCCATCAGAGGTCAAGACCCCAGGAGTAATCGCCAAGCCAAACCCTTGCAGGTCAAATGCTTTGACCTAGTCTGATGGTTAATGATCTGGCAAAGTCGGTTCTATTTTAGCACCCAGGACCCAGAGGTGATGAAGTTTGTGCGAAAACAAAACTGATCTAGGCCCGAAGCTCATTTATTAACAGTCCCATCCCCCTATCCCCCTCCCCCCCTCCCCCCCCCACACACACGAGGGCAGGT